>LUCH01001234.1:0-49919 GCA_013368495.1 Paragonimus heterotremus | reverse complement strand
TTGATCGCAAATGTCACATTCGCATAGACTTTCCAGTCGGCCTCTTTCGAACAGCAGAAACACTAAACTCGAGTTTCGCTCTCATTAGAGCTCGTCAGTAGTGCATATCCATTGCCACTACCGGGACAAGAACTCCGATCAGGCTTTTCATAAGATAACCGTGTTGACCATTGCCTCATTCACCTCATATTAGACACAACTGAATGATCATATGTGAAGTCTGGTCCACTTTCGCTTGTGAGTAATGATCTGGATGCTCGATCGCTTCTAGAGCAGACATAGTTACTGTCTGTTAACTCCATTCGATGACCTTTTGATTAAGACTTCTCTCCAAGTTGAAATCACAGAAACCACTGACTTGTTGGGCGGTATTTTATTGCTGATGGTATTTCTAAACCTGTTATATAAACAGCCAAACAAATGCAAATTTTCACTCATGAATCGGACAAACCGAACGTGTTTTTGTTCTACTTTTTGCGAGTTCTTTTTGTGTTCTTTTAAAAATATGTCACAACCAAATCAAGCAGTTCTAATCGAAACAGATGTACTTTAATGTGAAAGTGAATTTCGTTTTCATCTTATTCTCCCATCGCTTCTGTTTCTGCTTGTGTTGCTGTCGTGGTTTAACCACACCATCTCAAAACGAATGACATGTGTGTTTTGTTGGCTGGAACGTTCCATAGCCAAAGGCTCAATTAAAACCACATGTGAAAACACCCGTGTAGACCTTTGTGGGTATTGTAAACAGAATGTGAACTGATGAATAACGTTTTTATTTAGTTTTTCTGGCAAAAAATAAACTGTTTTCCGGTTTTATTTTACATGTGTGCTGAGCTCCACAGTTTCACAGATCCGTAATAATCAGCAGGTTGACAATAATTTTCAAAATCCCTTCAGTTGCTTACCCGAATATGGTCACGTTTGTGTGTAGACTTCATCTTCTATGGGAAATGTACGAATTCAGTGTCGTATGGAAAGTTGACGCTTTCCTAATTGTTGCTTGAACTTGACAGTTAATTAGATCAGTCGGTTTGTTTGTGTGTGCAATCATACGTAGCATACACACATATATATATACCTGTGTGAATACCTCTGAATGAATAAATGTGCTTGACCAGACGATTGATGTGTTAGCAACAATCCCCGCAACCTACCACCCCTCAGTCACCAACAGTGTCTACAAGTAGGGTATGATTTACGGACAAACCTAACTGAATGCAGTGCACCGGATTCAACAGAAAAGAAATAAACATTCCTTTATCATGCACATTTTGCGGTTCTATCCAGCTTTCACGCTTGCCAAAGTTAATTGGACTAAATTATCCCCAGGACGCTTCCTGTGGTGGTTTATGAATAGTTTACAGCCCTTTCTTGTCACTCTTTCTGTGGGCAAAACAAAACTGTAATCTCGGTATAGTTGCACTGCAGCAAATGGGGGTACGAGTCAGGTGTCCCCAGGTGTGTGAAACGGTATTGTGTGATGGTCGGGTGTCAATCGCGGTATCGCATGCATACGAAATCGCAAGTACAGGTGCACACGTATAAATATGGACTGAATAGGCAGGAGTATACAAAAAATTAGACAACAGAAATTTAGTCCTATTAATTCGGACAAGTTGAGAGTACTTCTTTCTTAAGAAAAACACCATTAGTTAAGCGAACAAAACTGTATACGTACAACAAAGTAACTCATAACGGGTGTTTGCATGCTTGATAATCAGACCAAACGGAAAGCATGACGCAGTAGTCCAACTTGAGAGCAGTCACTAAAGACACCAAGTGAAAATGGCCCTTCGGGAGGAAACAACCTAGCCCACAAATAGTTAACATAAGAGAAGCCAATAGGGAGGATATTTTATTGTTCTGAAAAACGTTCTTATTGTGCAGTTCTCGTTTCAAACAACTTTTATTTAACGTTGTACTTCTACATTGTGTCTACGATGTTCGTACTCTCGTTGATGTCTACTAAACGCCGTGCCTTCAACACATTAACAAGCTGGTTCTTACAAGCAATCATTTGTGTATTTGTTAATTTAGACCATGAACTGATCGCAGTGTCACATTAGTCAACCTTTTTCAGTCTTTTTCTTTCTATTTCTGCATGTTCCGTTCCCCCTAATCCTCCTTAATCGCTTGTGTTTTGCTAAATGACAAAATGTCTTGATCTTGTCTTTCTGTCTTATCTTCCAATTATGACAAATTACTTAACCGGTGCAAATGTCCTCTTCGATGTCTCGATCATAACAATCCCATTGTTTATAGCTCCCACAATATATTATGGGCTCGCACTTTTTACTAAGTTAATTGACTGATTTGCGTATATCAATCCTGAGCTTATACTAACATATCAATTTGAACATAGTGGGTAAAGTAAAAGCAGTCTATGTTCAATTTAATGTCAGGATTACGCTTGGTTTATTGAGTGATAACTACTGGTTGTCAAACCACTCCTTACCTGTAGGCTACAGAGCACTTAGTAGAATGGGGGTCAAGCAATCTATTACAGGTTTATAATTTCACAGTTCATTAGACTGATAGAGGTAACGTTTGAACATGTAAGGCGCATGATGGAATATTAACGGCGTGGGATAACTCAGGTTTTCCGTAGAATCATTAGGTCAAATCTTTCACCGGAATTAATCCACAGATTTCAAAGAACAAAGCAGTGGGTATAAACGTCATCCACTCTTAGAGGGGGAACTGAAACAACTTAGTATCAGAACTTTGATCCATGGTAAGATCTGGAAAAGGTCCATTTGGTGTTGTCAATTCCTATGAAACCTCTGAACAAGAGGGTTGTCTGGGGGAGAGCTACTTATTTCAGAAACTCCCTTAACGGACTCGGTTTGCATGAAATTATTTAATGGAGTGAAGGTGGTGGTTAACTGATAGGGTGTCATCGGTCTATGTTGTTAATAACTTTGTTGAGACACGATACTTCGTTCGACTGTAGGTCAAGTTGTCCAGTGTTTCTGTGAGCTTGAAACTGACTGCAAACTTCGGGATTGCTTAACTGATTAGTACTCATCCTGCCAGTCTTTTGTCAACTTCCGGATACTAAACACTTTTGTGCGTGGTGCATTTCAACTATCCGGAGCAAGTCAACATTGCTTATTTGTTCGTCTCTTGAATGAACTAGGTATTGTCGAACACTGAGGACTGCACTGAATATTGTTCGAGCGGCTGTGGCTAAAGATCTGCTTGTGAAACTATTATCAAGTCAGTAGAACAACGGTCATCCCAAGCTTGCCTCAAGCATTACATGGGTTACGGATCTGCCGCAAACCAAAAAGGGGGTGTGACCTGTTGGTGATCTCTTATCAGAAAATGGAATTGTGATCAAAGGTCAAAATGGGAGTGGTTTTGATCAGCCATCGGTTGGATGTATCAACTAGCAGTGGCACTAATCCCTGACATGCCTCTTTCTTGCAAGTGTCTCTTCTGGTGGGAAATGACACCTTAGTCGCATGGATCATGATCACATCGAGTACGATACACTGCGCTAGATATGAGAGTTATCAAAACAAGTGTGCTTTCAGCTAGCACCACAATCTCACTGAGGCTGTTTCTAATAGACCATCTAAGAAGAAATGCGTTATCGGGTGACTTTAACTTGTAGTTTGTTTTTTAATGCCAAGTAACAACTGAACAATGATGCGAGATTACACATCGAGACAATCGAAAATAGTATATGCGGGTTGTCTGAGCTAAAAGACAGGGATTACAACTAATAAGCCAGCAGACTCCAAACTGTCTAACAGTTACGGTCGTGCAACAGCAATATTATACACATGCTGGAGTCAGACTGTTCAGGCCTAGGTAAGAACCAAATAATGATGATTCAAATCCAAGAAATCTCAACCAGTAGAACAAAGGAATAATCCTTGTAATCGACTTCAGCCACTGAGTTAATAAGCTCAAAGTCAACGGGTTTCAATTGTTTGCTTAATTCCCACCTTATTAACGGCGGAAAACTTTCTGTCATGGAGCCATGAAAGATAATGAAGAGTAACCAGTACAACTATCGGACGTTTGTCCGCATTCGCATGGATAAACGAGGAACCACACACGTAAGTTTTGAAACAAGTTAGTCTTGTGTTACTAACCAGTGGTCTAGTGGGTTTGATAACGTAGAAGAGACCCGACTGTGAAAAGCCAGGGTTTCGGCTGGGCTAGAAATAGCTGCAGAAATGGCATACCTAAATGAGGCAAGCGATTTATCAGGTGAGCTGCGAGTTCACGCTGGGAGCTCAAAGTTTACGTGTGTATTTATACACTTATCCGTAACATATTTCTAATGCTCAACATTGACTTTGGTGGACTCAAGCGTTAACTGTTTTGGATGTCCTTCTTGGGTAGCCAATCCGCTGAATCATCTAGTGGATTCCGTATGACATAGCGGGTTGAGCGGGTAAATGGGTCCAAATGTGAAATGTCCGAACTCCCAGCGCGACATTATAGCTCATGTAACAAAGCGACTGCCGTGTTTGGGCATGTCGTTTGCGTTAGTGGTTTAAATCCAGTCGACTCTTTGACTTTTCACAATTGAGTCTCTTCTGCATTCATCATCGTTTGTATACGCAGCATTATTTCAACGTGTAGCCCCGTAGGTTGCCAAATAGATTACTTCAAGAATAATGATATATAACCCATTTGATCCCTCTCCTATCGAATGTTGCATAGAGTCGAGTGTTTTCACCACTCGGTGGGCAGAAATACGTTATTATTAAGATTTTCCAAACTCTAGCCATTTTCCATTAAGATTAGACCAAATGTACATGGAGACTTCAATCAGCTACGGCCAACAGATTAAACAATCAGTGCTAATCACTAATTGAAACTTGTTTCTCATTGTAAACAGCATATGGATCCGTAATCCATGAAAACCGCTTGGAATTACTTTGAATCCATCGTCTCCAGATTGCCTACAAAATGAATGGTACACAAATCGATTTTTCGCAAATCGCAACAAACCCCGGAAATCCGTTCATCAGTACCGAGAAAGAATTGAACAACCCGTTAAACCTACGTCTCAGCAATCATTGTTCACCGCGCCAAACCCTGACCCCTACTCCCACGTCTAGTATGGCTAGTGCAATTATGGAATTACTCACAAACGCTTGTAACTCAATCGACTTCTCCATTACAGACAAACTTGCTCTACTGTCTGATGTTGCAGCTCGAATCGTACAACTGACGGAACATGTAACATCTCGAATTTGCACACTTCAGGACAGGGCAAGTTTGTTCGATTGTTATCTGATTTGAATGTATCTCATAACCTTTTTTCACATGACCTCATTACTAGCTGTTGTCCTCTTTCAGACATCTATGATCCTATGAAGAGCGTCAACATAATTATGTTTATTTCAAATTGCCTTGATTTTCAAACCCTTAAAACGACCAGTTATGTTTGCATTCTGAGCTGCCTTATTTTCTGTACTCCCTATGTTGTTCCTAACCCATAACTTCGATCAACGTGATTAACAGGTTCCTAAGCTGAATGCGACGCACTTACTTGGGCTCTGTCTTCACATTTAGGTATGCAACTCAGTTGGCTGAAGGTTCTAGGTGTATCTCAAAGGTATTGCATAGTTGAAACCGGAGCCGGAGTTGAACCACTTTCCTTCTGCCTGTGGTCAGTTTTCAGTTTAATAACTACTCTTGGAAAAGAAAAAAATTGTCAAGTATAAACGTTCAGCTTTGCTTGCTTATAAGTAGTGGACTGGCTATATGATTATCCCATTGAGTCCAGACGAAAAAATTAGACGCTTTTCAGACCAATTCCCTCCCAGCAACCTGAACTATATTCATAGGCGACTGTTGTTTATCTTTCAAGTGATGCGATTCAGTCATGCACCCAATTTGAGGACCGAAGCTCATCTTAACTGGGTAATGATATCCACCATTGTTAGGCGTTAACCAACGAGAGAACCCGATTCTAGTTCTGCCCTTCAAAACGAGCTCACCCACAATTTCACGTGAATGTGAAGAAGCGACCAAATGCGAATGATACACAAATTGCAGCGATGCGCAGAAAGTCTTAACTGGACACGAGTAAATCGTTGTGTTTATTTTATGGTAATGTCTAAATTGTGCACCGCTGAGTGGGTGCACATAATCCACTCAATGCACACAAGAGTTTCCCGTATACGAGAAAAGAGGGCACCTCTTTATAAATCAATCTAATGGTCGCAAAACATGCTCATCTACAAGAAGAAGACAGTTCTAGACAAAAACTATCTAAGGAGGATAGATGGGCTACAGTATGCAACCCATGAGTTCTAAAATTTATTTGCAATAGTCTGTTCACTACAGAGGCAGTTAGACAAATTAGGGAGCCAACCGTGCCGTGTGTGTTGTACCGTAAATCAGAACGCAAGGCAGTGGTAACGAGCGTTACCACTGCCTTGCGTTCTGATTTACGACACAACAATGTGTGGGGGTCTTTGAGCCACCAGGTGTTTAAACAGCGGGCTAGTTATCGTTAGTCAGAATCATAGTTCACAATTACGGCTTTCTGTCGAAGTCAGGAAGCAGAACCTGACGTGATAAACTTTAGTTCGCACGACCAGATGCATTAAACTACTCGTCTCCTCGTCGTTATTCAGCCACTTTTGCCAGTTTTGTAGTCCGCAACCGTCGTATTTTAGCCTGTGGTCACCGACTCCTAACAGTCAGTCTCCGTTCTTAGTCGTTCCTTCACTTCTAACAAACAACTGGCTAAGAGTCTGAAAATGCGTTTTTACTGTGATGAACACTATTTGACCGCTTGAGCCGTTTTTAACCTAATCGGAACCAAACATTTTCAACGAGTACGACAGCATATTTGCTTAGTTCGGTTCATATTCTGTTCAAACGAAAAAACAACATGCTCGGCGCACGCGCTTTGGTCATTGGAACCAGAACATGAAGCGAACGTTAAGCACATTTGTTCTCGTTCCGTGTGAATGTAAAAGTTAGTTAACGCTATCTGGAAAAATAGTGATAACTAACCAAATTGGACTGCACAGAGTCTGCTAAATACCAGAACTTCTGTTGTGTCGCCGATTTTAAGAGTTCACCATTTTTATTGGCTCAGACTTTTGCGGTCTGACCGGCCCAGTACTCCTCAATAATGCTGATTGTTCAGATGTGTTGGGAAGGTTAGACGATCAGCTGACAGTTGCTTGTAATCAGGCATTTTTCTTCATTAACAACCAGAGACTATACAGTAAAAGAACATTCCGTCACCGACCAAGTCTCGACATTGACTCTCAAAACCCGCCTTCTTGAGATGATGTAATGTCGAACTGGCTGTTACCAGCTCTGTCTAGGGTGTCTGATCTGTTGAGCGCAAGGCTATGTTGGTTTCCTTAACCGTTGCGTTTTCTTCTGCTTATAGGCTGAAATCGATCAGTCGTTTTTTGGTTGGTCTGCAAAAGAGCAAGCGTCCACAACAGCACCAAAATGGGTTGAGAAAGAGCTTTTGCAAACCGTTAGTTGTGCTGATGAGACCCAACTAGGTCAGAACAGCTGTCTACCACTTTGCTGGTCGTCACTGGGACCAACCGTCTGCAAGGTTATGTTGATATATGACCACTACACATACAGCTGCTGCGGCAAGTGACACTCGAATTACGCCTTGTGACCAATCAGACCGCGGCACGAAGCGGGCTCATATGCTTCCTGCAGCATGAGCTCGTTAGAAATCCAGTGCCTGCGACAAATGAACAGTGGCCAGAGGACAATGGTAGCAGAGTACAATAGGGTGGTTGAGACATTAACTACAAGTGATTACAGTCGTGGAAGTCATGATCATCGGATAAAAGATTAGCAGAGAAGACGACCTGCAGTTCAGATTAGGGGATACCGCGACGTTTACATAAACATGAGTGCAAAATTTTACCATTCTACTTGCAATAGAAATTTACCTTGATGCATCCCCGTCGATCGTCTCAGAAAACTTACACTTCTGTAAACAGAAATATGAGTTTTGATTCTGAAAGATTGCCTTACGAACAGTTTGCTGGAGTAGTGATTGACAGTCCACTGGATCCACCACTAAAATATATACTTCTATACGGTTAAATTTTAATTCTATACTACTATTGGTGTCGCCATCCCCTATATATGGTAACCAAATAATAGTCTTACCACCAATATTAATTTTGTTTACCCCCTTAACACCCTTCTTAGTTCCGCTCATTTTGACACTTCTGTTACTCACGAAGTTGATCGAAGGCTGACATAGCTTTTCCAAATTTTTGACTCACTTGACGACAGATGGTTCATCGCAATGCTCAACAAAATGTCAGCTCACATGGATTGGCCAATATTGACGTTAATTACTAGGACTGGGGCGAACGTTATTTCACAGGGTTTCACAGGTCTATATCGGTGATTGTTTGCAAAAGGAGGAGGAAATAATAGAGAATGTGTTACTATAAAACAGCCATCCCGAGAGGTTTTTATATCCATACAAGAAAAATCAGCGATCAGAACTGCTGTATGCGTGGTTCCAGAGACGTGGCTATCTATTACCGTGCTTCAGAAAGACACGGTAACGAAATTGATTGCGTCAGCACCTTTTGTCAACACAGGGCCCGTGCGTGCCTCGAAGAACGCCAACAACCTAGGGTTGCGATTGCGCGATAGGACAGTGAACGAAGTGACGGGGTCAACCACATGACCCGTTGAGATTAGGTGTTTCACGATCGAAGACGCCGGGATTTCTGTCCGGGTTTTAGTATACTGACCCGCGTTGAGTCGCTGTTTGCGTCAACCACTCGGGATGTGCTCCGCCTTCCTCTATCGTAAGTTTCTGTCCGTCCCGCTGAAGACACCATGAACACATGGGAGAACATTTGCGAGTGTATAATTCAGTAGGTCATTTTGTCTGGTGTTTGAGTGGACAAAGATCAGCTGCCATTATTGCGAGGTGATTTGAACATTCGTACTCAGAGATGCCGGTGTGTAGGGCATTATTCTGTCCTTCACATAGAAACATCAAAGTGGTAAATGTCACCGTAATAAACTGTAGGGGGTAGTCTGCTGACTCCATTCACTTATTTTTTTGACCAGAAATCCATTCAGTCGTAGACCGTATCAAAACTATCATGGAATGTGGAAGTGATTTTTGTCGTCACTAAGTCACGTGTTCCTGAGCTTTAAGTTACCTTATTGAAGTGCAGTAATGATACCACAGTTTGCACTTCATTCTACAGTCGGTTGCCGTAGTCCTCCTTTGTGTCAGTCGGCACGACAGATATGTGTTGAGCCGAGTGACCTAATGACAGTCATACACGGGGTCAACTGAGGAACAGCGACTGAATGAATGACGGGTATCTTTTAGAAAAGCTCTGTAAACTATAGGTGCCGAGATGCTGATCGTAACAACAAAAAAGTCTATCCGCACTAGTACACTTCTGTAAAGGTCAGGGCTGAAACGATTACGTTTAATTACAATACACAAGTCACGTCCGTGCCGAATACGCGCTGCCAGTCACGCAGTTGTTTTTAGCTGCTCAAGTTTTTGGTTACCTGATCCTTGAAAGGTACAGTGTCAATTTTTTATTCACGTGGAAGTACATTTTTCTAAGTGATCTGTGCAGACGGCATTATTACCTAATTTACTGCATGTTACTCCCATACTCTTAAATCTGTAGATTGAACGCGACGTTCCCTTGAACCTAACTCAACCAAACACTGACAGCTGGCATCCATTTATGTATCCCAAAGAAATAACGACCAAAAACCATTGTGATATTCCTGACGCAAGACCTTCTGTCGCATTCACTCGAGATTCCTCTGTTCAACCAAACCAGACCAGTCCTGCACGCGTTGACTTTTCCTGTCCACTCGAACACCATTTTAATGCCATCCCAACCGCAAGTCCCCCGATGACTTCCTCACTAAATGTTTACTGTATGGACTGGAAAATGCCATCAGCCTTTTCTGGGCTGAACAATTTGATACCAAAGAGTGACCCATCAAAGCCTGTCAGCTTGCTGAATGCTTCAACTGACGGACAAACCACAGAGTATTCCACTGTTTCATCTACGGTAAGCTATGAAGAGATCTTAGGTTATTGAACGGAATGTCCCCTTAATGTTGTAATTTGAAATCAGGTGACACATCGGAGTCACCACATTCAGAATGAGAGTCTCCAGTAGCAGTAAGCAATAAAAGTTCACCATAAAGTAAAGGCCAGCAAAAAACAAAAAAGTCCAATTCCAAAAGTACTAACACACATTATCATACCCCGCTGTGGTATCTATGGTTTATATCTTAAAGCTTTAGAAAATATTTAGACTTGGGAGGTTACTCGAGGGCATTCACCGTAAGAGTTCACTTTAACTTATCATGTGTGCATAGTTCGGCTTATTATACAGTCACAAGATTCATATTAGACGACAATATCACCCACTAGTAATGTGAGCATTCTGGAAGAGTGATATTAGCTTGATCATGTATGCGCTTAAGCGTGTTTTCACATGACATTCCGAATTTGAAAGCATTTTCACAATGTAGGTAGGTGTTTGGCGGAGTTTTTAATTTCCAGTTTACACACTAGATACCACCCATCCAGTTAAAACAAAATCGTCTACTAGCGCTCTCGTTTGTTGCGTGTAATGTCGACCAGAATTCAAACCACATATCTATTTTTGCAAGCCCTGAAGATGTACATATGTGTATTGACAGTTCGTCATCTGTCCGTTCACCAAAACAAAAAAATGGGCGCAGGCACACACACAAACGAATAGGTTCACGTTCAACTCTTTGTGTTCGTACTACTTGCTTGCATGTGTCAGACAAGGAAATCCCGCAAAAATATGATAGGTGTTTCCAGCTTTCTCCACCTCCTGTCGCTCTCCCACAAACTGCCTATGTGTGTATGTAGGTGATTGTTGACAAGACCAGAGGCGGAAATAGTAAAGTATCATCATCAACAGCAATTGTTCCCGGGTCACAATTGATACACACGCACACACATACGTAAAGTATGTTCATACTGTGACATCCCGCTGTGAAGTTACACACCGATGCCCATATATCCGTACAAGTGCACACAGACATACATCATTGTTTCCCGTCTGACAGGCAGTGATTGGGAAATTATTTGTATTTCTAGCCGTTCCACATTACTTAGTATGTATGCGTTTGTGTGTGCGTACCTGTGTTGCGTTGATGGAATATATGGCAGTTATTGCACGCTTCACAGCAGCTTGTCCAAAACACGTACAAGAATGGAAGAGACTTTACTATACTGTATTCCATATGTTTGATAGCTATTTTCCAGTACCTTTGCATAAGTAAGATGATAACTTTGGTCAAATGAATCAGTTAATTCAACAAAACAATCGCACTACGATTTGTTAACATTCATGACAACAAACGCACGCATATTCTAACACAATAAAATACACATTACAGGTAACCACCCAGCACCCAAATTCTACAATTCTGACAAAGAAGGCATGCCAACTCCCTTTGACGGAATGTGCTAATTCACAGATCCAGTGGACTATGCACAACTTACACTGTATGAGGAAGAAACTGGACGAATTACTTAAACTGCATTCATGTTCTTCACCAATATCCGCGAATTCCAAACCGACGCAATCCGAGTATACGGACCTCAAAGAGATGAACTCGTCTTACCCCTCTAGTCCGAGCAGTAACAGTCGGTCTGCCTCGTCATCAGCACTCCAGCTAACAACCAGACCCAATTTGTTGCGAATTTATGATACCTTAAACCTCTGGCAAACCAACGCAACTCATTTGTACCCTCTTATTTCACAGTCGACCGCTCCGCTTTCATCACCTTCATCGGCCAATGCCGATCTGTTGTCTGTAGTTGTTGGCACCCTTGAATCAACTTCGGCTGGGAGTAGGACAGTGTTACCACCAAACACCAACGAGCAGCAAAACACTTGTCCTGGATATGTCCCAACTAGCGAGGTAGCTGAACAGAGGTATCTGTCTAATGGGTGCTTCAGTAACAGCTTACCATTCAACTCACCTTATGGCGTTTGCCCGCTTACACAAAATATTTCACAAAAGGTTCCCACGTTCTTTCCGAGCAGCGAAGCTGGCTCAGTGGCAACCTTCAGTGATTGTCACAAACTGAGCGAGTCAGTCAGTAAGCCGTTGATTAGTAATGTGACTCAGGCAAGGTTCGTGTCCAATTCGTCTAGTGAAGGCCGCTGGACCAACGGCTTCAACCAAATAGATATGAAGCATACAATCAGTGGATCACCAGTGGGGCCTTATAAAGCAAACAAGTCAGCACAGCTGATCAATGGTTTGGCTGGATCATCCGCACTATCTAAAACGTCCAACGAAAAGCTACATGGGACAGATAACCAGTTAGGCTCGGAAGAATCTTCGGTTACCACTATGAGTCCCGGCCAGGCCTTCGACCTAAGTGTAAGCAGTCACTCAAGCAACGGTATCTCTCTTCAAACGAACCCGCTGGAAATGATGGTGGAGAGCATAGTGAACAAATTGCCAGATGGTACTCAACCTCTTGCTACTCAAACAAATACAGTAATGAATTTGAATGCGCCCTTTAGGATGAAACTGGAATTATTAGGACACGACAATAACGAGGATGCGACAATTGACGTACTCAAGGTAAGTGAATGATTATCAAATGCTTTACATTTTATTCAGTAAACCTCTGAAACATCGTTAAGTGTATATGTCAGTTCACCTCGCTAATATTACTGATGCTTACGTAGGAGGTTCGCAGTAGAATAGGCTACAAATCAAAACCGTAGATTAATCGGAATATTCTGACTGAAAGTAAATTACCATCCTGAGCGTCAACCATTCCTTTTCATCGTCCATTCTCAGGCCCGTAAAATTTTAGGTGTCAGGAAAAAACGCAGAAATCTTTGAAATGCTTGTCGAAGCATGAATTCACTTATGATCACACCACTGGCTAAGACTCAGTTGAAAGTTGTTTAAGGATTACGTCACGTATTCGCAATCAGATGTTTATGTGGGGTTATACCGGCCACGATTATCGTCTAGCTAAACAAATTGGAGGGGTTTTACAAAAGGCAAGTTGAGACCAAATACTTTGTCCATTTTCTTTTCACCGACAGACTAAATGCGATCACTGGTTATCTTCGGTTAATTGAAACCGACTTCACTGTAAACTTCATAGTCAGTGGCAATACGTGCGCGGCGACTGGTATCAAGTGAATATGTGTAAACAATGTCAGTGCTTGAGTTCCGATGATTCAGTTGCACACCATGATGTGTGGCACTCGACGTTGTTGGTCATGTAATCTTACTCTTCACATGTTCCTTCGTGCGGCGTCAAGACAAAAAGTTTAAGTAGACAACGTTGAGTATCAGAACGCGGCAAAGAGGTTGTTTAATGAGTTATCTTCAGACCGAGTGCCACACAATAAATTTAAACACCACTGTCAAACGCACAACAACCTTTCGTTTAGACACTCAAGCGGCCGTCTTTAAAACATGTAGGGCAGGACTTGAGTCCATCATCCCCAGGTGATGCTAAATTCCCTCCATTGACTCAGTGCATTGCACAGATCGACGATATATGTGGGATAAGTGAATGGTGTGTTATGCATCTATAGTAAACGCGTTAAGAGATGAACGAAGCTAATGGTGCGTTGTTTCAACTAGCATACAACTTTAACATTCTGACCGTCTGTTTAGAATTTTATGATGTCATGTAGGACAATCTTTTGAAAGCTGCCTGTAGGGATTGTTAAACACTATTTTCCTGTAGCAAATCTAAGCTTTGTAAGCCATATCACAATAAAGCGGCAGGTTTGTACACTTTTAACACACAGAAACTCAACATTTTCCGATAGAGAGGCAGCGTTAGTAGGAAAGGACATTGTGTTAATTATTGTCTGATCGTCTAGAGAAATTTCAGCTTGCCAGCATGACACAATGCACTGACGGCTCGTTGCAAATCGCCTTGTCTTTTCTGACTGAAGGTAGCTAGCCCGGTCGGATGAAACTGCCTATGTTAGAACCCGATTTTATGAAATGATAGTTCACACTGCAAGAAAATATTTTGCCATAAAACTACTTCATAACTTACCTTATTTCGAGTCTCACAATGTGTAATTGTGAATTTTATTTCAAACTCGCTAACCAATCAGCAACAATACGAAAATCCGTCAGTTTCTGGGACTCCAAAACCCACTGTTCGAGCCAATCGGAACGGTATCGAAGTGCGGACAGAAAAGACCACTCACATCAAACGTCCAATGAACGCATTTATGATATGGGCCAGGGACGAACGACGCAAAATACTTAAGGTAATTTGTAACGAACGCTGCATGCACTTCCAAATACAATATATTGGCAGAATGTTAAGTACAAACATAGGTTCACATGAAATTGTGTGCTGTAATTGATAGGATATCTCTGCTAGCCAGAAAGGACCAATCAGTTTTTTCCGGGGCTGCTCATTATCGCTATAGCCGGCCCGCAAGTATTTAATTTCGACCTGTCAGTACTACCAAACAACTCCGTGTACCTAAGTCTGACAGCATTCGAAGGTGTTATTTTAAATTACTCGTAACTCGTAAGTGGTAGGATATTTTCAGTTAGTATATGGATACAGACATTACCATCAAAAGAAAATGGTTGAGTGTTCGGATATAATAATTTGGCCGTTCGTAGTGTGAGGCCAGTCGCTAAGTGTTCAACAAGATTGCCTCACAAAACTATGACCGGAATTAAAATCTCGGCCATGGCAAGGCTGTAGACTACTGACAAGCACTAGCAAGAGCAAAACTCGAGTCTAGTGCTCCTTTTCAAAAGCAGCTGGCTGGAATGACTGTAGGGCTGCAAGCGTGTTGTGTAAAATAAAACTTTCAAATATCCGAGTAAGAATATCCCAGACAAAACATGCTGACTAAAACGTGACTGTCTTCAGCTGACACCGACTAGGCAAACAAGAGAGAATAAGTTCCTGCTAATTCTTTTGTTCCCCCTGGAAAGGACTACCATCAACACCAACAGTACCAATGATAAATGAGAGTCTGTTGTTCAGAATTGAAATAAAATCGGCTGACGTCTGGTTCACGATTTTACGTTGCCCGGCTACGGTAACCGTAATGGATGACAATGAAGAACTATATGGATCATCAAGTCACCTTGCATGGATTTCTGCAACTATGCATGAACAGAGTTATATTATCACAACCAGTACTCTGACCTCACACTGTCAGATGAAACCCCTAGAGTACCGGGACACTCAGCCTCTCTGCTACCTAACGTACTCAACTCCCCAAGAAAGCTAACATGTTCATGTGTTTTTCCATTGTTGAAAATTCTGCCAAACTTGGCTGCCAACGCCGAACATGACTCACAACTGAATACAGTCCTCTTAATGGAAATCTTGGAAGGAGCGCTTCTTATTTGTAATTAATGTATTATCGAGCAATTATCGTAAATTTAATTGTTCCGAAGTATACGTGAAGTTATCTACTAGAGTAAGCACGACAGTTGTCGAGTCTTCCTTCAAAGCACTTGACAACCCGAGAGTTTTGCCTAACGTCTAGATGAATCAATCCGGTCTTGCATAAAGTGATCTGGGTTACACACTGTTCAATACTGTTGTTTCACGAGAATGTGGGCCTCAGTTTGAATCCCGACCGTGACAATGGTGTACATTTTTGTGAGTTATAACAGAACAGGAACTAATGTTCAGCATTTCCGTTTTTGAAAATTTCTAGCTGAAAAGTTATATAAACTGTGATCTAATAAAAACGGTGTCTAGCTCATAATTCTATCTGCCTTATTATAAATCGAACTGAAGAAATTCCATTACAAAACAGCCATTCTGTCACGTCTGCATATTTGCGTATATTGCATATTGACACAATCCTACGTGACTCAAAACTCGTTACTGAATAGTTGAAACTGGTTTATCCTTGAAACTTGTAAAATTCAAAACGGTACACATATGCACACACTCAAGCAGAAGAGGAAGGACATCACACCCACTGGTCCAGGTTTCCACGCTCATTGCTTATAAAACCAGTGTTGTTTGTTTACCTTCATTTTGTCCATAAACGTATATTGTTTAGTAAACAAAAACCAACTGTTGTATTACAGTCTCGCCTTTCATTATGCACTCGCTAATTGTCCTAGAATTTCGAGACAACAGACACGCAAGCACATATGAGTGCGAGCGTACATGTCCGCGTACGTGAACAGACGTGCACAAATGAGATTGACTATCCGCCTGAAGATGGACAATCGAAATGTATACAAAACCACCTTTACTGAATCGTTAATAATCAGTCTATTTTGGAATTGGCCCGACTAACATCGTTTAGTATGTCAGACCCTGACAGGTGTGCATTCACATCTCCTGCAGAACAAAAGTTGAACTAGCAATAATGCACCACCACAGTCCACCCACTTGCTTATGTTGGACATTGTTCATCTCTCAGTTCCCCAAGCCATCCATGGCACTCACCGTCTCTAAGCAATATTGAAGTTTCCCATAAGAGTCTGTTTAAAACGACTTTGTCAATTTCATATTGTTGAGAAATTTAAGAAGGGATGTCAGAGTATCGAATAAATGAACACCCAGGATTCAAAACCCAACACTGGACTTCCGATTCCACTGAACAGATTTCTTTACTTACCACTACTTATTAAGTAGTTTGGATTTCTGATCAAACCAGAAAACGAGCTAATGTAAATATTTTTCGATTCATAAAGTTAGAAATCTCCTAGAATGAAGTACTATCGAAGAGCATTATAATCACATGTAAACTGATCGTTGTGAGTGTAGCACAGAGAATAGGACACCTCTACTTTGTCATAAGCACTACCAAATACACACGTGTCCTTGATTAAAACTGGGATTATATCAATACTGTATTAGCGTACAATGGTTTCTTTGTAGCAGATCATACCATCGGCTAACCCTAGCTTAAAGTACGTCTTGACGATATTACAAGCCTCATACAGTAATGCAGGATTACAGATCGACGTGAACAGTACGGGGATTTGGGGCAAACTTTCGAAACAACACCAGTCGGTTTGGCTCCACCAATTATTTGCTTCCAAGTAACCGTACAACTGCACACAGATGAGAGGCTGTTAGGTTATTCAAGCTTAGAAGAAAGCTACTTAGTGGTGACTAAAACCCTTTATATGATTACTATTCCATGTTGATTCGAAACCATCTCAATCCAAACAGCATGAAGAAAGTTGTTTTATGGTCAGCCCTTCGACTAGTCACCGCTATAAAGAGGTATAAAAACAATTCGGTTTTGATAGGTTTCGTTCTGTCTTTCGGCGGATTTTCCTTAATTTCTTTTCGCCAATGAGTCTCCTGAGTTGAAAACTCTAGGTGCTCGTGTTGCGGAAGAAATTCTCCAATATCATCTGTTCACTGACTCCAACAAGAAGACACTCCACGATCACAAATCCGTACAATGATATCTTAATCGTTAGCCGGGAGTAGTCAGTTGTCGATATCTACCAATATGTGGGTCACAAACTAGGTTTATGAGAGGAATAAAAATTATGTTTCACCTTGTCAGAAACGACACTCAAATATTACTAGGAAGTATATATATACATATACGCACGTTGGTTATCCGTCATGATAACAATGCAAGAACAGGGTGGGTGCGACATGATATGGCTATCACAAGACTTCTACTTGTGGTGGAAATAGGACAATTTTATTACTCGAAAGAGGTCTCCTGTATGGTTCCTGGAAGTTTGTTTCCTCCATAGAGTTAAATAACGTGAAATATTCCTATTTCATAAACAAGTGGTTGTTGGTCGGCAGTCTTTCTCATCTGTAAGGTGTTCCGAAGAGCTGTGCCTTTGCTGCATCAAACAGAATGTATTAGTAAACACTTGCAAATTTGTTACGTTGTCTCACCTACTTCAACAGCGCTCTCAGTTGGATAAACCTCCTATTTTGTCATATCCAAAACGTAGGAGTTATTAACTGTTCTACTTTTCTTTTCGAACTGTACTGAATATTACCGTCCTTTGAATTAGTATAACGGAACAGCAGATGAAATTTCGGATCTCGGAATACATCCCAGCAAGGATGAGGAAACGTGTGGCGCAGATGCGGACTGATACCCATGGGTTCACCCGGCAACCGCCACATAGACTATCGCCATCACCAGGCCCTCTTGGAGAGCCATCACCAGGTGGATCCCACGCAGACATTCATAGTCGTTTGCGCAACCGATAAAGCCCGGTTGTTACGATATGCTGAGACAGTTGCTTTGCGACGTTGTTGTCCGCATCCGTGTATGTGCAGAAAGATTCTTTTATTAGTTTAGCACCCCCATAGAAATGATACTATTGATTAATTAGCGGATAGATCCACCGTATGCTTCTCTTATATGTTTAGTTTCGCACTTGACCCCCGTTTTTCACTTTCTAATCTCCTGTTCTGTAGTACGCACCTGATAATATGCAGACAAAATTGCCAGGCCATAAGTCGTGCCCATTTACGTTTTTTTACTGTTCCATAAAAATTTATTTCGGGTAAATGCTGCATTACATTTCATTTGAATCGTTGTTTTAATCCATCCGAAACTGATGGATGTCTACAGCTTGGATTGTGTAATTCATTTACTTGTGGAATCGACCCTACCGTAGAGTGTGCATGTCACATTTTTACTCAAAATAACCTCTAAACACTTAATAGTAAGAACTCAAGGTATAGGATTATTATTCGTACGCATGAATGTGTATGTATTAAAAGGTTCCTTATTCCAATTCTCTTTTACAGACGAAAGCAAAACACTGGCACTTTTGAAATTGTTGCAAAACAGACTAGAGGGCTCTGTCTAACTTCATAATCTCGACAAATTTTCCGACAGGGCGGGTGAAATAAAACTAATCGGGTGTTTAATACCTAACATCGCATCACACTTTACATATTATACCGAAATTATGAGTATTAACTTGCATAGCTGCAATATGAAATGAGGTTAAGAACGGATAAATAAAGCACTACTCGATTTGGGCATGAAGAATGTAGACAGGAAGCCTAAAACCAGAACGAATGCGCAATCGAATAATGCTCAATTGAACAGAGGCCAGATAACCCTCTTGTGAAAACTAGCCATACCTTCTCATGAGAGTTGTATACAACATACTCCAGTTTTCTTAACCTAACTCCCTGCTAAATACAGTCTTCCAGATCCATCAGAAAGTCACTGTCAATTGCAAGCGTTTATAAAAACGGTTTAACCATACAACTTTACTTAGTTTCAAAAGTAGGTATATTCTAACACTATGGTGGTTTCATCAGCTTTGAAGTATTAGCACAAACCTGTTATTCTCCGTCGAATACATAAGGATGGGGTTACATTGTGTTGAAAACTTTCTTATGATAAAGTGAACTGGTGATATTACTGTATGGGCTACTTGCCCCAATCGATTTCCGAAATATCATACATAATAAAGCTAAGTATGCTTATGGGTGTCAGATCATTCTGGCGGCGATCAGCGACACATTCGACGTGGCCTACTAAATCGAACAAACCTTCACTAGTAGATAGTGAGGGAGTTGAATGGTATAATTTGAATGTCACTCAAAGGTGGTTGCAACTATCAGTGTCTATTAAAGTTTGCAGTCAGCTCGATTTGGAGAAATATCATATACTAGAGTTTCGCTCATTCTGGAGCTCGTCAGTAGTGCGTATATTCGTCACGACCTCAATCTGAGCTCCTGTCTGCGTTTACGAGGTGACCGGGTCAATCTTTGCTCTAGTGATTTCATCTTAAGCGGAATTGAATTACTATGTCCGAACTTTTAATCATGCTTGCTTGTGACTGGGGCTCAGGGTACCCGACCGCCATGAGGGCAAAACTCGAACTGAGTACTTCTGGCAAGACACGTTGGATCGAAAGTCGATTCCAATGCGAAAGTTTGTAATCAGTTGTGGTTGGTGATAAAATAAACACAAACTAACTCTGACTACTTATCAGTCCACAAAGCTAACGAAAGGGGCCGACTGGAAAGTCTATAGAAATGCGACAGCTGTGGTCAATTGTGGGTGATGTTCAATCTATACGAAAATCAAAATCCCCTACTACTCATCACTTTCAGAATTGTTGATCCCCGTAACAGACAAGATATACTTGGTCCAGTCCACAAAAACGGGTTAAGCTGAACGCAGCTATCAATATCTGACACTGAAACGGGGAGATTTCGTCACTATCTCCACTATCGAACACAAGCGCTTGGAGGCCGATTTTTTACTTACGTGGAGTTACCAAGTGGAGTGTTTGGCAGCCCGATCTATCACTGATGTGCGTCTAAACATACCTTCAGCGTTTGTTCCTATGAAGTGGGACAGTAGCATAAACATTTCAACAGTTTCCCAAATCTTACTTTGACAGGTTTATCAAACACTGAGGATGCATAAACTGGGTTGATTGGACCACATTCCCCGCTTATCATCCAAGGGCTTACCCAGTCGAATATTGGCCAGTGAAAGTACGCAAAGACAATCGACTAGGTGGTCATGAATACGGAAGGCTTTCACGGTTCTTTTGAATACAGTCGACACAGTTCGTGTACTAGGATGCAGGTCTTTGCGTTTACGCAAATAGTTGAAAGGATAGATCATCCGAACTAACAACCGTCTCCAATTGATTTTATTCTAACTAGTTTTAATATCTGCCCATCTCATCTGGTTTCCATTTATTCGTCTTAAGATGTTTAATATTATTGTTATTGTTAACGACTGCTCAGGTCACAGTGCCTTCTTAATTCAATCAAATGCAATAAGGACGGCTGAAATGTCTTTTCAAACGTATATCGAATGGTCTGGAAGAGATGAGGTTAGCTATGGACACCCGGTAGTGGGTACCGAAACAGTGCAACGTCGTCGGAGTGTTGAGTGTTCTAAGGGCTTTGATAATAAATCCTACTATCGCCTGACTTATGATGCGTGAGTTATGGAGGTGTGCGAGCTCTGTAGGTTGAAATGATGTTTAGAGAATCATCGTGTGGCTCTTCCTGGTGTTCACTACTCCGTAGGTACCTAAGGCAAATTTAATTTGGTCACGGCATGTGGCCGGTTGCTGAAACACAGATACTGGCAACTGGTTTGTATTTTCATGTGATTCGATTTCAGTTGTTTAAGTTGTGAGGAATTTAGCTATTATCACGTTACATAGTAACCTTGCATAGGCTTATGAACTGGAACACTAAATCATGGTTTCGGCATGTATTAAAGTTACTACAACAGGGGAACTTTGCCAAGGTCTAACTCTTAACAGATATTGCGTTACGACCATTTTCCCCTGATTATTTAATAGTAATTTTCTACCTGGAACTGTGTGAGTTTTTGGAGCTGCAGAAATGTTGTCCCGCGTGTATGTGGGTATACACGCAGTTGGATAAAAATCGTCTGGAGTGAAGACATAACCAGTCACAACTAATGTCCACAACACAAAAAACCAGGTGTACAACAGCTTTCCATCACGACACGACAAACGTCGAACTAAATTCAAACTGGTATGTCCACACCTAGACGAAACTGGTCACAGTGAACCGTAAGGTCAAGAGGGGATTTCGACAGACATGAGTCCGTTATCGCTTGAGGGATTAGCAATTTTAACTTTCAACATTGCAACGGAAATAATTGTGTTGGGTTCCAGCGTCAACTGACGATCTTGAAATATTTCGGAGTGAACCTCACCCAAACGTGATTGAAGTCTTCGCATTCGGACAAACCTTTCAGCTAGATCACTTCGTAAAGGTGTACAAGACTCTAGTTTCGTTTTTAAAATACCTCCTAGAACATACACCTCCGTATGTTAACAGTAAGTTCTACTCCTATCCATGTGATTGTGGAACTAGTATATTGAACACAGTGCCAGTGGCAGAATCATTATATTCAGACGATGAACAACAGTCTTGTGTGAATGACGTTCAGCTTACCGGATCTTTTCATAAGGGGAATACACAGAATCGCTCTGTTCAATCCAGTGGATGACCCTGTGATCAGGACTTCTCAGTTAAGTTTCAGCTACCCACCTTAATAAGCCAACTGAAACAACTTAAATAATTTGTACATCCTTTGAATCTATATATGACTTCATTCAGTAAATTGTTAGTTGCAAACCAATGTACATCAAGACCTTCTTCAGGAGGATAAAGTGAGGTATTTTTCTAATAGAAGGACATGATGCCGTATACCAAATCTGTATCACTGATTAGAATGGTGATGTTCAGTGGTTACAACTCCTAGAACAGGAAATATCTCACAAACGTATTTTACACCACTCTGTTCTCGCTGATCATGATAACGTTGGTTTGTGTGTAGAGTCTGGTATACATTCACAAATTCGTTTCTCGTATTTGATTCCGTTTTTCTTGGTTGCTGTGAACTATTCCGTTTTCGCTCCTTTTACCCATTGCTACCACTTATCATCCACTTTCTCCTCTTGCTACTTGACTTGTCGTCAAAGGCTTGTCCCGATATGCACAATAGCAATATATCTAAATTCCTTGGTGCCAAGTGGAAGGCTATGAGCGCCGAGGCCAAACAACCTTACTATGAGGAACAGACGCGCTTGAGTCGACTACACATGGAGGAGCATCCGGCCTATCGATACAGACCTCGGCCCAAACGTACTTGCATTGTTGACGGTCGGAAGCTCAGGATTTCAGAGTACAAAGAATTAATGCGTTCGCGTGGTGACATGGCACGTAGACAGTGGATAGGTCCACCAGACGAAGAGGCACAAAAGATCGTGGAAGATATTCTAGGTGAGTGGTTATTTGAACATTTCTTATTCCTACTGAGATACAAACAGCAAAGTAGAACAATAATTTGCAGTACGTCTTCCTTCACGTCAGACGCCTTACACATGTGATGACTAACTGTTGCATCCGAAGGAATAGGTTGTTTACCCCCGTCGAACTAAATTCCATAGTGCGTGCTGGCAGTATTAACAAAGGGCTTTTCCGATCGTATCAAAAGTAGACAGTAACTTTACCGTTAATTCTAAACGATAGTCATGCGTTCCCGAAAGTCGCATCCAGTTTAAATCATCAAAAAATGAAAAATGAACAAGGTTTTGTTTACCAGTTAACACTGAAGACGTTTTTACTGTTAAACGAGTGACTCAAAATCGATTGTTGTATATTTCGATGCCGTAATCTGTTTAATCCCCCTACAGTAAGGTCACTGGTATTAACCTTTTGATTTACCAGCAACAAGACGGTTGTGGTTCACGTATTGCTCCCGATGTGTCTATGCACGACTATTTAGTGTGGTCAAGGAGTACAATTCTAGGTTTAGGGGTGTTATAAACGTTTTTAGAAAAATACCATTAACGATGCAGGCTTTACAGTTTATGTCAAGAATTTCTGCTGACTGGCGTCATGTCAGAATTTTATTCCAGGTGAGATTTATCATCAGTGCATCATGAGTTAATCACTGACTCTCTTCCCGACGGGTGAACGTGAATTTCCCACCCTTCAGTTGCCAGACACTACTGAGGCATCACAGTCATCCTCAACCCATAGCCACTTGACTTCGTATTTCGCGATAATCGTGATTGTTTCCATCGGAGGTGCATTGGATAACATCTCAAAATCAAGACTTCTTGGTTGGTTAATGTTACCAATAACTTAGGAACTACTGAACAAAGTTCAAGATTCCCTGTAATATCAAATTATCTAGACATACCTTTGCAAGCGGAAGACGTGCACGTCTCACAACGGCTTTTGTATTTAGGTAGACAGCTTGATTAATTGACTCTTGGTAAGGCTCAGCATTAGCGTGTGTCACCATGATGTAAAAAGAGGAACAACATGCTCACCACACAAGCGGAAAGATAGAAATAAGAATCCCTGCTCATATTAGGATGGGTTAAACTTCACAAATTGATGCAATCTTTTTGAAACCACAGATCCCATTTTTACTTCCATCCTCAGACTTATACTGATTACTGTTGTTTGATGTTATACACGTATGTATTACAATTTTTGCTCCTCACCTGATTGTCTGTATTTGTTGGTAACTTGCTACCAACTTATGCATACTTATATAGATTTTTAAATATATATAATAGTTTCAAATTGAACATCACTCACGATTGATCGCAACTGTCGCGTTCCCATAGACTTTCCAGTCGGCCCCTTTCGAAAAAAAGCACTAGACTCGAGTTTCGCTCTCATTAGAGCTCGTCAGTAGTGCATATCATCGCCACTGCACCCGGGACTTGAACCACGGACACGCTGTTCATGAGGCAACCGTGTTAACCACTGTGCCATTGACCTCACGTTGGGCACGACCGAATTATCATATGTGAACGCTCAACCACTTTCGCTTGTGAGTAATGATCAGGTTGCCCGATCGTCTCGAAATGGAGACACAGTTACTGTCTGTTAACTCCAATCGATAACCCCGCGATTAGGACTTCCTAGACAGGTCGAAATCTCCGATCTCATTAAACCTGCTAGGCGATATATTTTAGATTACTGATGAGTAGTCGGGGATTTGGTTAATTTCAAATTGAACATCACTCACAATTGATATATAATAGTTTCTGTTTCTCCTCATCCCTAAACTTAATCCTTCGTGTTGACAGATATCCCGACAGATCTTCTCCTTATGCTTGGAGGCAGTCGGTTTAATGATACCAGTGCAAGTTCTGTAAATCTTCACATAAATGGAGGTTACTTAACACGTTCTGGTTATGTCAATTAGTTGGTCATTCCAATATAGCCTAACTGCACTTTTCCTCAGTTATCAATGTTAAAAGTTGGATAAGATGATTGAGATCCCTGTCACCTATTAAGGAGTTGGTTGTAAAGTTTGTAAATACCTAACGTTTGTAATATTTGTTACACTTCATGCCATTTGGTTTAGCTAGCCTTGTAAAGAATTAGAAAGTATTCTAAGTGGATATGTCACAATTTTTCAAGGCAGCTGGTATTCAATGCATATTCCGGGGTTATCACATTTTGCAAAAACATCTGGGTGCTTTTGCTAAATTTATAAACAACGTTCTTTCTGATACGTGTCATCTTCTCTATTTAGATTTACATTGCCACACATTAATTTCAGGTGGAAAATGTTTCTCTAATATACCTTAACCCTATTCGTTAGTGTGTAGAGTTCAACTATCCAGTACTGCGCTGTGGTGACAAAGCTAAAATGTTTACCAAAGTGTTCTCAGTTTGTAATAATTGAGTAGTTTTATATTTTTGTTTTACTCTATTTTGATGTTAAAATCCCTCGTCTGATAGTACGGAGTTTTCATTTTTTGACTAAATAAGGCAAACTTCACATGGCTTGACCGAAACGGTAGTGTAGACTACCAAAACATAGGAAACATTTTTACTCTGCTTCAAAGTAACGATACCTAATTTGGCACGATATACAATCACGTTCAGACCAGAAAATCTGCTCCACATTTCTCGTTCATTTCGTTGAATCAAAGCATACTTGCGTTCTATAGGTTAGTTAATGAGTTAACACTCCCCCCGGTGTAAGTCACGACATAGGGGATATTGTTGAATGTCAACATGCCCCACCCTACAATACTACCTTCATTGTTTACATACTGTTCGTTAATCTGCCAGAGTTAGTTGCTTCTTGCTACCAATCTATAACCACAGTGTAGTGTCCTTACTACGAAATCTCAGGGACAGTGGAATGATTTCTGATAGCGATCATTTCGTTATGACTAACATCTTATGAAACTAACTAAATACTAAACTCATTCTGACACTTTTGTCACATAATGTAAACTTGTTGTGACATACAGAGTTCCCATTGTCTTTTGGTGCTTCCCACAAAACGATATCTCAGAGTCGTATGTATTACTACGAAACCAAGTTCGGTGCTTAGACATTTTAGTTAGCGTGACAGCTCAGTTAGGAAAAAATCGTGTGTCATAATGTTTGCGACTTTACAAGTTCCGTTGTTATTTCATGACCACATAGGGATGGGTTAATGATCAACTCCAAGCAACAATAACTCATGCTGATCACATAGACCACCGTTTTAGACATAACCGTAGAAGGAGGTGCTTCTAAATCATCAACTCCAAGTTCACTTGAGTTCCCATAAGAAATGGCTTGTTGAACCATATCTTATAGTGTTTATGAACTTCTCTGGACTAGGCTCGAATTAATATGTGAACATTCGTCCAGATTGTCTTCATTACGACTATTAGCGTTGATAAGGTTTTCGATGAAAACGCCAAATATGGTTCAGTGCTCGTTGTTCCTCTTTTCCCTTAAACTGAGTTTTTCACGTTATTTACTTTATGCAATCTGTCATCTAATACCTTGAGTAACTGAAATCATGTGACCCATCAATTTTTGTTCTCTGTAGGCTCATTGCACGTTGTTTTTTTCTCTATAGTCTACTAAACGTCTGCTCACAGCATCTGATCTGTAGGGTACGATACCATCAGGATAATGCCTAAGTAACTTAACGTGACTGTGAAACACTCATTCCGTTTTAATTCTGACCAGTCAACAAAGTTAACAATAACCTAGTTTGTTCTGTTTACTTACAAAGATTGGACATGTGTAATGTTCATGAGATAATTAAAAAACACGATGCGTTCACATCCGTTTTGCGGGCTGAACACTCAAGCTTTTCTGTAGGTCATCTTACCACCATGGTTCTCAAAAAGTCCACCTAAAGTATAAATAGCGAATGAGTGATGCACACCGTGAAATAACTCGACAGACCTGGAAAAATTCGCCGGTTCAAAGATGAGTCAGTAACAGTGTCATTCTACACAATTATGCGTGACATGAGATAGGCTGAGTTTTGTTCAGCCCCGTGTACTTGGTTGCAGATACTGGGGGTGTTGGTTAATCTGCCCGTCACAACGTGATATTTGTTGTTACCATGGTTGTCGATATGAGCACAGACCCAATCAGTAATCACGAGATATTTGGGGAATGGATATTTTTTCTTCATAGTAATCGTTCTGTTATAACGACGTTCATCATATCAGCATTTAAATGCACCTACATTTGTTTTCTAAGCATTTAACCTTGATTTTCGTTTCTGTTAAGGAAAGGGCGATTGTTTCCTCATCTCTTTCAATGCTTAGTAGTTAGTAGGGAGAACCAAAGTGACACTTTCAGGATCATTCGTGAGACTTTCTTAGCAGTTTACTCTTCAAATTTCGAACTAATTTTCCTGTTGGAATTTCACAGTGAAGTTACGAAACCCTTTTGATTACGAGACTTCACTATGGAAACTTTTGACAGTCAGTTACTTTATACCTCTACGGGCAGTTTAAAGTTCTTTTCGTTTGTTCACAAGTGCAAACCTCGGTTATCTCCCAATAAACTTTCAGATTTGCCACGGACCATAATAGAAGTGGCTGGGCAACTTATCTGGAAACACCAATTAGATAATTTCTTCCATAAACAACCTCCCATAACAGGCATTACCTCTCGCTTGATCGACGTGGTACATACTTATTTTTCATAAACCACAGCACTAGGAGCTGACGACAAAGGATCCTCGTACACATTGGGAGCAACTGACGCTATTCCATCCATCTGTTTAACTATTAAGACGTAGCCCGAACAAAATCACTCCAATCATTCCGTCTTTTGTTTGTTCCTTTTTCTCCTACTCTGTATGTTTACTGTTTGTCAGTGAGCACTTTTTAAAATATCACTTCCTCTGTCTTTCTCCTGCTGGGTGTATGCGCGTGTGTGCGCGCCACGCGTTACTGATCTGTCACAGCAGCAGATGACAAAAGGTCTCAGAGCCCAATGTCACCATTCAAAACATGTCACAATCTCTTCACTTTGTACATACATATGGACGAAAGTCACAGACGACTGATAGCAGCTTATTGCTGATTGCTTTTTTTGTCACGAACTGTGTGATCTTAGACTGTACACCTATTGTGTACATAATTTTGCTGGCGAAACTGTTTTACGAAAAACAGACAGATTCGGCAATGTTTAATACGCTGTTGTCCCAGAACAAAACAGTGTACAGTCTGTCAGTCGATACAAACATTAGTAGTTTGACCTATTCGTTTAAAATATATCAAACTCTATTGCATCTAGCTCATAAATCAAGATCAACTTTAAACTTTATTGAACATAAATAATTTTAAATGTATATCTTTCAGGTATCCCGAAAACTTGACCTCATTTACAGTTTAAGGCATTTTCTGGTCTTCCGGTTTTCGGTAAAAGTAGGTACTTCAATCAAAAGCGTATTTTGCTAACGTGAATAGACAATACACGCACTCTTAAGGAACGAAGAAACTGATCACTGTTGGAAAGGAGGCTGCAGAACAACTAGCACATTTTCCAACATTCAAAAAAGTTGGTTCGGAAGTCAGGGAATCGGTCGTTTAAAACCGTGTATTTTCAACAAACTCCATGTCTATAAAACAGTAATCCTTTGAAAGGGAGAGATCACATTAGGGCTAATTGTCGCTGGACACAACCGTTACACAACAATTGTGTTCGCAGCAGTATTCCCAATCTGACACAATAAACTAATTGGATGTACTCATATGCAGCAATTTGATAAGGACCCTGTTACTACTCTCAATCGAATATCTTTTTATCTCGTTGTATAAAGAAAACATAAAATGGTACCCACGGCCCGCATGGTAATTGTTGTTCCCAGTTGTACAGTCTTGCCGGTGTCCATTCTGGTTTCTGGGCGCGAAACCAGGAGGCTTTGGCAGTGGACAGTGACGAGTGGCGATGGAATGGGTTCTTCCAATTGGTTGAGTTGTGAACAAGCCACAGACAAAATGTACAAAGCTTGTCTTTGCAATCAGTCCAGACTGAATTATAACATAGCCTTTGGCTAGTAAAATGAGATTTATCGGTCAGAATCCCCATTCTAAGTGAATGTCTGCTTGACAATCCCAACCTATAAGACCAAATGGGTATCGATGGAACGTGGGGTTGAGAGGGGGTATTCCGCTTCAAAACATCTGTTTTCAATCCGATGATAGAAGTTCCAGGGAGTAATTATGAGGCAAGTTAAAAAATATTGTATGCTCTAAAGTGATTATGATATTAAGAATCTGATGGTTCTCAACTAACTTCAAAGTTTGTTTCATTGAAGGAGATTTCTGGTAATATAATCTCAATTGGATGAATTCATTTCGACAGGGGTTTTATCTTTGCTTCAGTGCACACACTTTTTCGTTTCCGTGCCAAAGATAAATAGCTTTTTATTACCGATTTTGATCAATCGGTTTGCAGACTGAATACTCAATTGGGTTAGTGAGTTCACAACGTTTTGAGCGCTTCAAAGAATCTTCAGCGATTAATTAAGTCAGCTCATCTACCTTGCTTAAAAAATGTGTGTGCTGGTTGTTTTGTCTAGGGATAGAATAGACAGTAGTTTCGTGGTAGGCAAGTCAATTTAGGCTTTCACTTAAGGGGGTTGGTAGAGTTAAGTGAATTCTCTGCGCACCGCAAACGTCTGTGAGGAGACACTCCGTGGAAGGTTCACGATCAACAAAGCTTCCAATATTAGGCAATTTTGTGACCGCGGAGGTCACTTTTCAGTACAGCTGGCAGGTCATGGTCAACTTGACGTATGTTAAAGGTGGCGTGTGTAACAATAGTTGAGTCGTATCCTAACTTTTGCAGTTGTTGTTTGTTAGTATGAGGCTATATGTTTTTGTTTCGGAATTTTCCGTTTGGCCAGCAGTCTGCTCCAGACAGTGCGTCTGGCAATCTACACCCAACGCCATGAACGTAGTGTGATTGGTCCAGAACAACTGACTTACTCTCTAGAGGGAGTAACTTACGCTACACTACAATGTGGGGCTTTGAAAACCATCTTGATATTGCACTGGTACAAACGTCGTCGAAAATCCTTAGAACGGAATGATAACTACCGAAATACAACTCCTAGACTCAGTGCTTTTCAGAGTGTTGTCATCGTGAAAGCAACATAACAGCTTTCCACGGAAGAAGGAAGAACCAAAGTCGTATGCATTCTTTGTCATGTGTTGGTCGCTGAATGAAAATTGTTGCAGCGTTTGCGGGCATAGAGAAAACAACTTCAAGAATGTGGTCACGGTAAAAAGGAATACACGAAAGTGTGACAGGCTGACGCATTGAAACAGCATACCAACATAATAGATAACATATATAGGCAAACAGGAATGTAACTAAAGCAAACACAAACAGATGTCTTATATAGTGATCTGTGGGAGTGCGTTAGAAAGGTAGCCAAGATAATTAGAACACTCGTAGATCGTCGCGTATGCGCTGATCAAGTAACATTTCTATCGCCTCAGTCGAATCAACCGTGGGTACCGAGTTAGACAGTGCTATCCAGAATGGCTGGCTCTTAACTGTTCTATCCATGCAGTAGCCTGCCTATCTGAGAATGAAGTTCAAGAGAATGGCCTTTAGTTGGTCATTCTTTCCTAATGCGAGAAAGTTCGTCAGTGAGTCACCAGGTCTGTGTCCAGTTTTATACGTTAAACTTGAAACTCTCCATAGATTCTTGTGGTTCACGTAGAATTGACGTAACTCTGCCAGATTCCCTTCCTGAAGGTACGTCCTACGGCACATGAGTCGCCTAATGGTTTTCCCTTAAATAGCTTCACTGAGTACCATGTCTTACTTTGGATACGACCTGCAACTCCGTGAGTATTTTTCTGTGTGAGGTCATACATTGAGGGTGTATGTAGCAAAAAAGACTTGAAAGTGAATTCGCCCACCTTGGAGGATTCAGTATCGTTTGTGTTTTCTTCGTCATAGCCGTACTATCTATAAACAGACATAAAGCATCAGATACTAATGTTCACAGATCTGTTTCACACTCCGGGAGATTGCGCCCATGAACACCTAGATAACAACCGCATACACGTCCATTCATTTACTCATGATGGTCATGCACCAGTCCACACGGTACTATGTCTCAGGCAGCCGTTCTCTGAAGTGACAATGAAAAATCCCATAGTAGTATAATATAATGAAGGGGAAACAAAAGTTGGTAAAATAAAACCATATAGGGGGGGTCAGAACTGTTGCGGTTGCAGGCAAGTGATTGACTGCAACACACTGGTGTCCTGAATAGCCTTTCAAGCTGATAATTCAAATGATGATTACGAGGTCTGACTGTTCAACTCAATCGATCGAACAGTCTGTCAACATTTTGTGATCATGCCGTTGTCTTACAGCCTCACAGTTTTACCCACCCGTTAATGGTTTTGTTGGATAGTGTCCGGTGAGGCAATCGCTCAGCTGACATGAAGGTCACGTGACCCAACGATCACAGGATGTGTTTGCATTACTTCACCAACTGTTCGCCGCTCAACATTATTTTAAACGCGCACTGGTAAACAGCACTTTGTTGATGTGACCTTCCTACTAGAAATTAAAAACTGGTGAAGACACAGATGGTTAACTCCAAATGGTTTGCTGACATCATGGAAAAGCCACGTTGCTAAACGATAGAACAAGCGGAACTGCCTATATGCATTACATATACTATTTTCCCGCAACAATTAATTTTTTTCAATGCCACAAATGGAGCAACACAATCTTGCTACCTTCGTTGATTTGTCGTCAACACTAGTATAAACTGACTGGATGCAGCTACTCAGACGGGTGAAATGGACCATCGTTTTAGGTGGTCTGTCTGCCGTAAATATTTTTGGGTTACGAGCGCGTCAACCATGAATCTGCACTTTGGACTTTCAGGGTGAGAAGCACTTTGCACGCAGATCAGGTAGGTCATTCACCACATTCAGCAAGACCAAAATTGTTGCGTAAGATCTAGGTTCGGACAAAACTTCGTCCGTTCTCATCAGTTACCCATTTGAAATAGCAACCGAACGGATAACCGAATGGATGTGTACAGGCACAATAGTAGTCTGTCAAGTCAACAGTCATAACTCTGTTCTCATTACACGTTTGACGTGTCTGAATATTTGAGCTTTTAGCAATACATAAATGCAGGAGATATACGAACAGATAGGGGGTCAGACTAGCAGCAGACGGAGCAGCAAAAGATACAGGTTTCAAGCTTACATTAATCAATCAACATCTGAAGTGACTGAATCAAAGTTAATCAGTAAATCCTCAATAACTTACACATGTACAGGAAAGTACCAAAATAGTAGAGAGTTCACTGCCATCGATTTCTGCGTGCACAAAAGAAGCTCCTCAAGGAATGTGGTCATCGCCTCAGAGAAGGCAGAACGCGTTCGGTTACAGTTTGATAAACAAAAATGGAAGCTTTTGTGGGAGCTACCGTGTAGCCGGGCTGTAACAAATATTTTGTTATGGCACCCTTAACTATTCAACTATTGGTAGGAAGAAGCCATCTAATGATGCCCACCACGATTCGAGTGTGTAACGTTTCTACTGTACCTCTTACATACTTCTATCCAAATGTGTAGATAACCTCGTAACTAAAAGTCGGTTTGACCAGAGTTGGCACCGGATCTTTCTTCTGAGTTGAATGTATGCGTACTGATGATCGCAGCACAATAAACCTAGCTGACGCATACTTGTGGTTCCGTACTGACGTCAGTCTTTCTCTTATCAGGAGTATCATATTATCACTTTTGAAGGGTAACGTTGCGTGCACCAGCTTAATGGATAATGTCGTGACAGCTAGTGTACCGTTGATTGATTTTGAATATTTTTTGGCAAAACGCAAAGGGTAACCATTCTGACTGAAAATTTACATGACGCAATACCTGAGCTCTAATAGCATACCTTCAGCAATACAAATCTTGTGAAGTGTATGGCACAGTGTTCACACGAGCTCATGTATGTACATTGCTGGTGCAGAACTTCTAAGGAGCAATGACTGACCAGTTAAAGCCTTTTCACCGTTGAGTGCCTCAATGAAGACAGTCATTTTTACACTCGTAAAGCTGGATATCTAAAAATGGTAACTGATTGTCCTCCTTGATTTCATTTGTAAACTTGATATTGGGGTGCAAGTTCTTGAGATACATGCACCTAGATTCCATCCAGTTACTTGATTCACATGTTACAAATATACCGTCCGAGTTTGTTTATATATATATATATATATAGGTAATATTTTTTTTACAAGACAAGCTATAGATATATCAATCGGCATAGGTCCAAGAAGATTATCTGAGACTCCTGCAGTCACCTGATGGTGGAATTGTCCACTGAATAAAAATTATGTTTTTAGTGCACGCAGTAGGTAGGTTACATAGATGGGGCACAAGCAGATCAAGTGTGATCTGTAGTCTTTATCGTACATTCATAAATGTTATCAATTTTCCAAACTAGAGATGCACCAGAGGACAGACTAAATATTACTCAAGCGTTCATCTTACGGAACAATTTTAACTATTCAAGTTGGTGTGGTGACAAAACTGCTACGTACTTTTGACAGAATAGCTAAATGAAACGACGTCATCCACATATTTCTTCTGAGCCAACTGAACATTGAGATAAAACTAAACATAAGTCTCATTGGTTTCATGAGGTACAATTTTCAGATGGTCGTTCATGATCAAATGGAACTGGAAGGGATGGGTCGGACACTATTGATGAATGCCACTAAAAATGACGTATACCAGAGTTACTTGTCATTAAACGCGCAATCTGTTTGTAGAGTGACAATACACACTTTAAAAATATTCCCCTATTCCCCTGGAGCTCTAGTACGAAGAAGCCAGTTCCAGATTAACTGACTGGCATCCGAATGTGTTCTCATCGGAATCCAACGTAACCAACCTCCGAACTCAATTCTCTACGCACTGAAGATGCAACTTCTTTGGTAGTGAAGCGTTTACCACCCAAATACCAAGGTCCGTGAACAACAAAATACCTAAACCATTAGCCGCAGCTTTCGAAAACACCATTATTCCTAACAGCCAGAAATCGGAAAGGTTACCTGTCCACTCACGGCAACGGAGTGTAAACACGTTACACGTCGGAAATTTCCGTTTTCCCTAGATGAAGTTATCTTTCTGGTTACAACGTTTCATCCAGAATTATGATAGGAAAATTCACTTTAATCCACTCAGTGTTAATAATAATTTTTAGCAGCAGATATTTCGTTTTGATCACCTACCATGTGTATTCTGATCATTATGTAATGTACTTGCTGATAAGCATTACTGTGGTCAGTTGAGGTGTAGCAAGATAAAACACAACGCCCACCGCCAAGTCCGTTGTTCAGGAATTGCATAATTGTTCACTAAGTATGAGGGTATTTTCCGCTGACATATGGTTCATCCAGGAAAATCATTTCGGACTAATCTAACCATTTGTGTTACTGATAAGTATTTGTATTTCCGACATTTTCATCTCTAGGCTGTGCATTTCGCCTTTCTCACTTAGCGAACACACATTCAAAGATACACATGCACATGTGCACATACACAAGGCCTCGAACACAATGCATTTGTCTTTCTGGCTTTGCCATACAAAGCCATGCACTAATGCAGTCATAGTTGTTTGGACTGGCTGTTCGTTTGTGGAGGGCAACCGCAGCGTTGCTATTCGAAAACACTGGACTTGACTGACAGCCATTGTTTGTTTGTTTGTTTATTTGCTTGCTTGCTGGCTAGCTGGACTGTCTGACGGTTTGTGTTGTTCTGTTGTGTGCTAACAAAGACCATGGGAAAGAAGCACAGACAATGGTGATGGGGTTGTCGACCCGGTCAGCAGGCTGCGATCTATTTGTCGTCCGCTACAATAAAAAGTATGACGAAGCCGATTTTCTTGAACATGAGGCGTGATGTGGGTACAAAGTCCTAATGAAGATGATGAGAATGATTTCGGTAATGAGACTGGTTTTAACAGCAATGATCAAAAGAAAATCAATAATGATTGTTTTACCCGTACATGCGTGTGTTTTACACGGGCGCCCATGAAGTGGGTGGAGATCTTCCGGCTGGTGAAGAATGGTTCGTAAGTTCACATACACTGTCGGTATGTGGGCTCATTTGGCTTGTTTGACATACGGGAAACGATGACGCCAGTTGTAAATCAATATTGTTCGACTATTCAAACTGACCACAGACAGAAACCTACCACATTCTATTGTTCACGTCTATCCTGCGTCCACCACATCAGTAGTTACAATGCGCGCTATTTTCTGTCCTGAGGGTGAAGAAAAACGACCTCCAACGAGCAAATCAACCAGCATGTCACAGTTGTCTAAGAGCGAATTGGTGGTCCATCCCGTTTTGTAGGAAGATTGAAAGAAACATATGCCTAACAGAAAACCTACTCGACCATATTAAAAAACTAAGTGCGGCAGCAATGACAATCACATGATTAACATTGTGTTTCATTTTGGTTATTTTAGAACAGGAAGACGTTTCAAACTTATTGCTACTTGCGTCTTTTTATTCTTAGTGTTTTTTTTTTGCATATTTGCTAAACAATACCTTGGTGATTTCGTCCGAAAGACGGTGGGTTTCGAAATACAATAGGTTGTTTATGTACGATCAAAAGTTTAATTACAGATCAAAAACGGTTATATCTTTGCAGATTTTACATTCAAATCGCCTTCTTGATTTCTTTATTTTGTTAGCCAATTTTGGGGGTCAAGTTACCCTCCCGAATTTGAGTTTATCAGAACTTCTTGTCTTTTTCTGGAGTAGAATCAGCCTAGAAAATTCCCGCTTAGTAAACCCGGCGTTTAGCCGGGTGATTACTCATAAGTACTCTTCGGTTAGTGTAGTTTGATGTTTGTAAGCAGTCGTATTCTAAAGACATTTGTAGAGAAGACTGATAGGGCATTTTCTACAGTAACGGTTCTTGTATTCAAATCAGTAATGGACATGCTGTTGGTTACAGACAAAGTCTTGATGACACACCGGCCGGAGATTATGAAGTAGGGAGTTAGGGAGACTGACCGGAAGGAAATTATTGGTTCGAAAATAGAGAGTGAAAAATAAGCAGTTAGCTGCCGAGTGAGAACAACTTGTTTTTGAAAGTAAAAGAATTGTGTGATTGACATACAATTTTTAATTCGAAGGGAACCCATCGCTGTTTATATGACAATGCAATGCACCTGTTCCACCCGAAATTCTGATGACAAAGAACCCTATATTTGCGACAGTTTCCAGAGAACTGTCGGGTAATGGCGATTAAATATCTACAATAACTATGATGCCATAAGACTGTGTAAAGTCGAGAAAGCAAAGCTTGTCTGCTTGGCTGCTTACAAACAAGTTGCCACATCCAATTATCTGCACGACTACGCATGTAGCTGTAGCATAATCTATGTTAAGAAGTCAGACCGAAAATTAGCCACTCATATAAAGTGGTTTATGTCACAACTCGAGGTTTCCGCTGATCCTAGACATCTAGCTCCGTCTATAACAAAACGCTACCAAACCAGACGGTCTCATTGTGTGTATTCAAATAATCCAAAACAGCATACTCCAGCTGGTGCCACACTCCCCTCTGTGTGTTCAAGAACAGTTTGTCCCTGAGCTGTCTCAATGGTTGACTTCCGAAGAGAAGGTAAGTGGATTCGAGCTGAAGAAGGTGAACAGGTAAGACCTAATTCTTGATCGAGATATCTCTACCTTCGAAATAAACAGATGAGCTTTGAGCGTTAAGCACGTTGATGTCACTTTGGTTGTCAAACTAAAAGAGTATCCACATGTTACGGAAGGTTTTGCCGAAAGCGGATAGTTTTCCGCTTAAAGTTTGGTCCCCTAACATTATCTAGCCAGCCGACTTACCAGTTAGTTTGTGTTCCCCTTCGGAGTTCACCGTTAACTAGCTGTTTTTACGAATCTAATTTCCAAGAAGTTGGTGCTTTTGATAAATCTGTATCATTTCCGGCTAGCTGCAGTAGAAATTCTTTTGATCAGTTAATGTGCTTTTCTGTCTCAACAATGTGCGGCGTGCAGAAAAATTGCGTTCAAACTCTTACATGACGTATCTCATCCCCTTCAGCGCAATTAAGCAGAAATATTGCTACATTCTTAATAAATGAATAAATTCTCAATAAATAAGTAAATGCTTTTGTTCGTACTCATCCTATCCTATTCTTCTTCTCCTCCTAATCTACATGTAATCCGAATTCTAACCTCCCTACTCTTGAATTAGCCAAAAAGCGTAATCAGTAGTTGACTTTTAATTGAGATTGACTGTTTCTGGCCAGAAAAATATTTGTGAATCAGTTTTCTGTTGTTCAGATTAAGTTATTCTTTTTCTTTCGTTTGCTAAAGATATGGTAACGTTAGAAGTTGAATAATCAGTCCTCATCATACGTAGATTGTACTGATGGTTTATTTTGACTTGAATCGTTTTCCCCCATGCGTACGATCTGTTTTAACATGAACAGTTTACACTGGAGTACGTCCCTTTAAATAGACCATCCTGGAGGAGATATTACAAAATAATGCAGGACTCTCTAATGTTATCTATCTAAATCCAAACCTATTGGTCACATTTTAAGTATTGTTACTTCCAGTAAAAGATTCACTCAGTAATATAACGCATAATGGCTGACTGATTGAAGACAGCTGATCACGTCATTGAAGAATGGGGTTACTTCACATAAGTTGATATCCTTAGCATCAGGTTTTCCTTCACTTCCCCCCGGTTTGGTTCACGTTCATCGATCAGAATGTTTCCATACATGTAAGAGAACACAGAACAAACAGTCCGAAAGGAAACGAAGTATATACTAACAACTACTTTTCGCAGTTATTATGGTTTAGCAAAATATGATTAACATATTCGTCTTCGTGAAACGGGGACTGACAGCGACCGACCCTCATCACTTACGAGCTTGATACATCTGGAAATCTGCGTATGAACGTATTACTTGCATGCACTCATTAAATAACTAGTGATCACGAAGTTTATTTAGGAAACCCTTGTTAAAAGCGCAAAATTATCACCCATTCCATCACCGTTTTTTGCTGCCATTTTCCTTAGAATTCATGCAGTGTATTGTCCCAGAAGTGCTTCTCGTATATTGGTTTCTTCTAACCATCTGGAAGCTTTATTTGATGGAAAGAAAGCAAGCTTGTTACTACTAGTATACATTTGCCTAATGCCGTACACATCTTCTTTCGACTCTCTATTAGAGAGGCTCATCAACTAGTCGTGGAACGTTGCACCCGTCATTTACGCATTCCACTTCGCCAAATATTGTTAACTATGTAGTGCACTTTCGTTACTTCCAAAATAGTGAGGATATACTTTTCCTCCAACCATCATGAGTTCCATATTCTGGTCCTTAGCACTGCATCACTGTCAACGCTTCCACTAAGTTCTTCGGTCTGTGAAGTTACTCTCCTAGTGTAACTAAGTTACAGCACTGGATAGAATAACATTTAATCATAATTCAAATAATGTCCGAATATTATTTTGTTGTTTCTTCTGCACGTCGTTAACACCATTCTAAACACTGGAAAACCAGCCTTAGAACAAAAATAGACTAACACTGTGTTGCTTGTAGAACTACAGCAAATCAGCTGTTATTCGCGACGATTGTCATAAATTCTAGTTCATCGATAATTTCAAGTAGATTCCTTTGTGAGATCAATGCCGCAGTGATCAACACGGTCGTCTTATTAAAGAGTAGCCGGAGTTTTTGTCCCGAACGTCACTCGAATATGCACTACTGACGAGCTCTAACAAGAACGAAACTCGCGTCTGGTACTTTTTTCCAAAAGGGGCTAACTGGAAAGTCCATGTGAATGAGAGAGCTGCGATTACTTATGGGTGATATTCAAGTTTTCTAAATACTTTTTCAATAGGATTCATGTTACGGGTAATTAATTCGAGTAGTGGCTTTCGAAAATCGATTACACACGTTTTTACTTACTATACCATACAGCTTTCGGTTAGTACATACCCACTCCGTTTAACCAGGTGTAACTCGGCATGGTTTTATTTCTTCTTTTGTTGAAACCCAATTATGTGTTGTCCTGTCAGTGTTTCCTTGGTGACGACGCTGCAGCCATGTGACATATCACTATATACAAATCAACTGCCTTAGTCGGTTCTCATCAAGGCAGTAAACAATGAGTAGTTCGATTGACTGGGCGATGGTCTTACAGGTTGTCTTATCTCATTCAGTAGCGAACATTTCGGGGATTGAGAAATTTTGTCCTTGTAGAAAGATAGTCTTTGTTTCGGGTGATCCAGTATGGATTATGACCAGGTCAGCGCAGCCGCTTTTACAATTCTCTGAACCCAGCGTATGCACAAAACTTGATTGTGTCCTGTTCTCTGACAGAGACCAACTGCTCGAAATGCTTGACAGACGACCTTGTTGAACCAGCTTTATAAACTACTGACTGACACTTACTGGTAGGGATCTCTAAGTACCCAGTGAGGAGGACACCAACATTAGCTCTCTTAATCGATATAATGGTGACTACTGGTCCGCAGACACCAGCGGCATTCAGCTTTGTATACTAGTGCAACTTCTAGCTCGTACTCACATATGTGCAAACGTTTGTGGATCTTACAAATAGAATCCAGCGACAATCTTCCTACTTATTAACGTAGCACGAGGCTTTGTCTATTTTGATTTCGATGTCGCTTTGTTAGCCAACCTGCGTCCACAAGACCTACTGATATGTACGGATGATGTACTTTCGGACGATAGGCCTCAAGACAGCAGAAAGGGTTACACACAGAATGATACGTGTACATCTTTTATCGAATTGGCGACTCTCGTACGAAGGCGGTCTTCATAGAGAGATTGTCCTATCTCTTTCTATAGATGACATGACAAAATTTGCCTTTATTAGGAGGTTTTTTATTTCGGAAACTTCGTAAAAAGAAATGTTGCGTATCTAAGCGTCAGGGCTATCATTCCAGTTGACATTACAATGTGTTCACTCCTAAATCCACGCACTATGGTGGGCACAGTCATTCCCGATTAAACTAATGAGGCCGCGTTAGCAACCGAACGATGATTCGTATGGGTAATCTTCATCAGGGCATCTCGATCACTGTTTTTATGGCTATCACTTGTTATAGGTGTCTTATAATGACTAAACTGACTGTCACGCACAGTTGGTTCAAAACCTCTCGTTTCAACCAATCACGGTTGAACATGTTTATAGTGCAAAATGGTGGCATGGCTCAAAACAATTTACCACCTGATAGCAAGTGCTTATGGCCGGTTCTGTATAAATGACTGAAAAAAGGGAGCAACTTGACAAAGTCACTAATATGCTATTAAGAAAAGAGAACAGCAGTTTATTGCGGAACATGGAAAAGAAGTTTATCCCGTAGACACATTTGATTAATTTTTTTGGCATCTTCGTTTTACGTCTTTTGTACACCCTATTTCGTGAAAGAGTACAACTGATAGTGAGAGTTCGAATTTGGTCTATGATTTGACTTATGATGAAGGAAGACATCAGCAATTCTACAGTGTAATGTGATGATAGCTCGGTTTCATTACAAACTGTCATCTGCCAAACAGAAAAGAATGTTTCGGTGTTTTACGTTAGTATCGTTCACTGTTGGGACTAAAAAGACTTACGACAAGAACATTCAGTATTATTACGCAACTGTTCAATCTACCACATTCCAGTGGACGGATGAAAGACAAATGTAGGGACGAGTGGATAATGGCGTTTGAATAAATGATTAACATTAATCAAATATCACGCGAAAAGTGATTACCGAAATGTCCATGACGACAAAGAATTAGCTTATTTGTCCTGGAGCAATGGTTACTCGACTAAGGTATATCTGTAATGCGCATTTTACATAAAGTTTGTTTATCGGATCGTGCAAACTGAACATTACAAACCTTGTTATCCGTTTTTGTCGAAAATTATAAATGAAACCAACCAACCGTTTGGGATCTTCTGGAATATTTGGGTAAACACCTGATTTCTAATTTCTAGAAGGATCTGAATCAATGCTTTCTATGTTCATTCTTGTTTTGTAACTGTGCGACCACCAACTGTTTTTAACGCCTTTTTCTTAAACACGTGGTTTCGGCGAAATATTTCATGAGGCAGACTGTACAATCCTTGAAATTATTTACACACATGAGGTGAAAAGCGAACAAAAAATCATACGGTTGAGTGGAACCGAATGGGGATACTGACTGAAGGTTACGTCACAAAGTCGGGGTCAAAGGTTTTGTGTGGATAGAAAGGTTGTGATCGATCTGTTGGCAAGAAATTTGCAGACTGAAAAAATTTCTTGCGGAAGCGTAGGTTAGGTATACAATATCTGATTGCTGTTGATTCAGAGGTCGCCGTAATGCGCAGGCAGACCGTCCTGAGTTTACTGCTGGTAAATCAGTAGACGGTTCAAATTTCTCTGGTGGCATTCACACGATGATCGGTGTCAGCTAGATGTGTGACGATTGCACTGCTCGTTCACTTTCTGTCATCATTATCATTATCGTCATCATCGTCATAAACAGCAATACATCAGTGGTTCACATTGATGCTTAACTGCTATACAACAATGAAAAAAGTTAAACCCTATGTGAAAAGAGAGAGAAAGAAAAAAAGGGTCAGGAAGGGACCTAAATACTAAAGATAACTACGTCTATATTCAAACATACAACATCAAATTGTTTACATTTTATAGACAAACAAACACGCTGTAGGTGAAAGTAAAGCGTCATCGGCAAGACAACTTCTTCACGGCTTTCACTGCCTCGCGTCATTAAATGTATTCACTTCACAGACAACCCGGCCAAACAACGACAACACTCATGCTACTGAGCTCGGTTGGCCGCCATCTCACCTAACTTATCCAGCCAACGATTCTGTGAGTCGCGAAGGCCCCAGCCCAGGAGACGAACCCAATCTGTAACGCGGTTAAAGTACTTGCCATCTATTAAGTAGTCGCTGAAGAAGTTTTCGTGGGATTACATTAATCCGTTTTGACTTTTCCACTTGCCTGAACTTTCCACAGGCCTTTGTGTATTCTACTAGACATCAGTTTTGGGATCACTACCTTCTCTTTCAACGATTAGTGATATTAAGCGACCACCTTTGTTCCAATACTCTTTGTCAAGACATCTGGTTGTTTGCAACGGATTTACACACAAACTATCTTCAGTTATTTTAATTACTTCCTTCTGGATTTATTGCTTCGTTTATCAATTTAAACAATTAAATGTTTGTCCAACCAGAGTATAACAAGTAATAATGTCTAAGATATCCTGTAAATTGGTTGCTTTAGGCCTGACGACATTGGATTGTCGAATGAAATAAGCTTTCATCCAAGGTGCTTATGTCCGCTTCGTTTCCCCATATCATGGTTTGGCCATAACACTTTGTTTGGGAAAGTGCTTCTCACTCTGCTGATATCGTTCTTTTACTAGCAATAAATTTTTTAATTCGACTGATTTTTTGACTTCAACTGACTTGACTAATAACCCTGACTGTCAGCACGTTTTCTGTACACATTCTTCACCTTCATTACACAAAAGGGGTGCATTTAGGCACTATATTTAACGCCTGAAAAGGCTGGCATTTATACAACCATTGACCTCAATAGGGTCAGCAACAATGAATATGATTCTCGTGATTACCGAGCAAAAGTTTCACAGGTCAGTAGCTTCGTAAATGAACGTCAAGCGTATTGTGTGGCGGAGAATTTATTGCATAGTGTCTGAGCATCGAAATCTGATTAGAAGTGTACTTTTGAAAGGTGAAGCTACAAAGCTGACGTTTGTTAATTTGTTACGTATGTACAATCATACAAAAGATAACCACATGTTTTGGGATCATTTTAAGTCTAACCTCTAGTCAATATCTACATACCGTTTCGTTATCTAACGATAACTTTTGAAGAACAAGTAAGGTTCCGGGTTGCGAATAATATATACAGTTGTGAGATGGAGAATTTTCCGTTAGTCAACATAAAACCGTTTTTGATACTAAACGCATTTTATAAGTGGCAATTCGCCTCAAAATGTGATTTTTTCATTTTAGAAGCTCCAATACAAACAAGCACACCGGATCGCACCAGACTCCGTTTCATTGGACAGTCTGTTAGTAGTCCACATCCACAAAACCAGATCAGTTCCATCAGCACCACAAAACAAGAAAGTCCACCATTATCGTCCGGTAACACAAGCTGGTCCGAAGACAGTGATGTAAAACGTTCCCACTTGATTTCTCATACATCCACTTCGGATGGTCAGTCTCATACAGATAGACCGCACAGCAATTTCTCTGCATGCGTTTCGCAGAAGTCAACCGAAACTTGATACTACTTGGTTTTGTTGAAGGATAGTCGTTCAACTTCGAGTCTATCTAATGTGTCCTTACCCAAAGCTTCGCCAATGAGATCATGCCAAACCAAAGTGCAAGCAATCCTTGAGTATTTCTGATGTTTCACTCATAGCTGTGACGAGCTCGCCTTAACTGTACAAAAAGAAACATTCTCCGATTATGGCGGACCAACGCTATTTGGAATCCCTAGAAGTAAATAGAATCCAAAGATGTAAATCCGAGCATTCATGTCCGAAAACTCATCCAGTTAAGTCTGACAACCAGTCACAAAGAGTTGTACATACGACAGACATTATACTGTGAACAGCGACTATAGTAGGGTGACTGAATTTATGTGCAACCCTCTTTCCTTTTAAGTGCAAGCCTTTTTTGCTTTTGTTTCAATCATTTTGTTTTTGCAACATGATCATATAAAAGTTATTTTCTGAGTCTGTTGTGTTTTCACAAAACAGCAGCCTTACGCTTCCTCTGCTAATCAGCCGTAATAATCCCACCAATCCGGCGCCTCTAATCGAATAATAATAGATATTATATATATATATATATATATATATATATATATATATATATATATATATATATACACTGTCAACGGTTCATACAACTCACTTATTGTTTCAACTTTGAGGAGCGACCTCGAAAACGGTTATTGTGATTAAACATAATAGTGTGCCTCAGAGGAGATAACGGCTGGTATAGAATGAGACCATTTCAGACATGTCGGTATTACAGTGATGAATGTTTCGTTTAGACAAAATTTGCTGAGCAGGTGAGTGAACTAAGCAGTGAAACACGCTTTGCAACCGTGCAGTGTATTCTGTCGATCAGGCGAATGTCTTCATAGAGTATGGTTGACACACTTGGATAGTTCACTCAAAACAAGGACATGCTGGTTAGTTGAACATCATGGAAGGACTTATTACCAGAAACATTCCAAACAACCGAGTTGGTATTCCAAGCGTTGTGTTTGCTCTTTCGTCATAGAGATGCAGTTAGGAGAGAAGCTGAGATCTGCTGAATCGAACGTTCCTTGATCTTGCTCTTGCATGACAAAACTAAGCTTGTGCCCGGTGATTAACGAATGTTGTATATTTGTCACTTATAAGGTAGTTATCCGGAAGCCAATTTTTTATCTCAACTGTGCAAAAATTACCCAGATTTTCTGTTTCAATGTAACTATTTGTCGTTAGTTATCACGGTTTCTTGTCATTAGCAAGTAACTGTAATAGGTGAACTGACAAGCAATGATAATTTAAGGATTAATACAGCTGACCTTGAATGAGGTTCCGATAAACGTGGGTTAACTCTTGATTTACCTATCCACTGAAGTTGTATTGCGTTCATATTTACCGAACTGTTATAAGCAAAGTTTATTCCGTCGGAATTAAAGCTGTGGCAAATCAGTCTAATCACTTTATATCGTGCATTTTTAGACACATTAGTGCCGCAGAAATTCAAACAGAAACACTTAAAATCTTTTGGTAATTACGTTGTTTTACAAATACCGATTAGGTGTCCATTTAAATACTGTATCCCAGTGTAAAGTTTTCAAGCTTATTCCAGTTAATATCTCATTACTACCTCTGTTACAGTGGTGTGGAAATGGAGTATTACAGCTGCAACACAGCCCTATCACATTCAGCATAAGAATACAAAATATACATTGCTTGCTATCTATTGATCTCGACAAGCTGAATCTGAGGAAGATGACGGTCCTGGCTTCTTATTGGTTCAGTCATTCTTGATAGCTCGTTCAGCTTTAACTGGTAGATGTATAGCATAGTACGACTCCCCTATTCCATTCGCAACAAACAGACTCTACAAACGTCGAGAAAATTTTTTGTTAGAATTCACTAAACGTGACCACCTAAGTGAGTATCAATTAATATGATAGGCTGTTTTTGGCCAGTTTTTTGTCCAGAGGATCTAGGTATCAGCAAAAAACAAGCAACTTGGCCGGCCTGACTATACACTTGTCAGAAGTGAACAATGATTTATTGCAAGCTGCTAAACATTGCGTTAACTATGTTTATAAATTGCAATTTGCACATACCAAATAGACTGTGGTATGTTTCCCGCGTAGTATGGTAACTTGTGAGGAAAGGTTACTATGGTTCACTTGTGAACGGTAATTATACTGTTATAGGATAGGTTACTGGGCATTTGGATTGTGTTAACTGAATATCACTCAACTTTTGACCTCAGTGTTCCCAGCCCTACAGACCATCCAGTCAGGACGTTTCAAGAAAAACACAAAACCAGAGTTTCGTCTTTGTCAGTTGAGTCATTGCTGTATATTCGCATGTCAAAGTAATCCAGAGTCTGAACATGATACTTCTGTTGTTTTTAGTGTGTTGTCAGTAACGCAGTGGTCATAAGAGAACACGTCCAGTTTCAGAACTCAGACCTATCAAGGTTAAGTACTGCTGATGAACTCTGACAACAGAGGAACACAAGCTTACAGCTTCATTCAGAGAAGGCTGGCTGAAAAGTTCATTCGCATCTGGGAGCCATGATTAGGTGTGTGACACTGGGTTTATATGTTGTAATACTGCTGATGCGTTTACGTATTAAGCCGATCTGTATCATATTACATCATTTAATGAAGACTTCATCAATATGTCCTTAAGGAAGGATTGTCATTAAAAAAAGTGTTCCACTTGGTAGTAGTCTAGCCGCTAAGAGCATAAGTGGTTAGTTGTGAAGTGTAGACTATTGTCGTCTAAGAAGGACACCGGAGACACCTCGGTATGACAACCTTTGTGGAAATTCCAAAAAGTACATACACAAATCTTCCTATCTTTTTTTACAAGATGTAAGACTGTCCACAGTTTGTCACAACTCTTCAAGCAGCATCAGTTGATGATAAATATGTATTCCTTCAATTCCTGTGAAGTTACGTCTCAGGGTAATAAAGATAGTCTAATGCGTTCAATGGTACCAAACAATTTTGTTTGTTATGTAATCCAGTGCACTACACACACGCCGTTGGACGTTTCATGTCTTTAAATCCATGTTAAAACTGAATCAGATTCTTGAATTTTTCCAAAGGTATTAGTTTGTGTTCCAGACAATCCGATAGACAAATGAGAAGGAAGCACTTGTACCATGCGGACTGATTTAGGCTAAAAATGAGCTAACTGTGGTGGTTGAAAATAAACATCGCAGGTGTATACTATACTTAACCACCTGCCTGCAATTATAAAGTTGTATTTTCCTGAAAGCAGAAAATTCATCATCCGCTTCTGTGTTATTCTTACTGAATGGAACCTAGTATCGGATTTCAAGTTGTTTAGGGTGTTATTCTTAGCGTAATCACTGATTATTACATCTCGTCAAATTTTGTCGGCAACTTAGCCAGGCCGCCTGGCCGTCGATTTAATCGTCTTGAAACCAGATTAAATACATTTCCTGAAAGTCCAGTTGAGTTGCACAACATCGAGATTAAGAACTAAATTTCAATAATTTTGAACATGTAAAATGTTTCAAAATAATCCACTGTGAAAAGTTGGGAAAAGCTTTGCTTACTGTTTAAATTATTAGAAGAACTTCCATCCATTGTTTGTCGAACATCATTGCTCACGTTTGACAATTTTCTGATTGCTGCCAGTCACACCGCCTATGGCAGAATTCATCATGCGTTCTTCATCCATACTTCATAGCCAGTTCTACAATCACACAATTCGTTTGTTCAGGAGCTCGGTGTTCTCGCCTTAGTTGTGATTCGTATCTCTTATAGACTACAAAACCAGCATCCTAACGGTCTGAGTGAATCAGCAGAAAATGTGAAATCGGTCACTAGGACTTTTCTGTCCTGACTTTTTTTAACGTCCCAAGCAAATTCAGCCTCATGTGTAGCTGAAATTAAATGTATGACTACTCATTAATTATCAGTAACAAAGGTGCTTAACGTAAAAAACACGTGGGCTCCACCAACTGATTTTGCAAAATGCACAGCTTGCCATCATTACTTTCGGTTAAATTTAATCACTGGGATATTCATTCACATGTACGAGCATTAGTCAACTATGGAAAATTAAACAAATGATGGTTACACGATACACATATTTAACTTAAATACGGATATGACAAACGACATTTATTTGTTGTCGAGTTCGCATTCAAATGTGTGAAAGAACAGTAACTTAGAGTGCATTAAGCGTTCTTTGATCTGGAAAATTTCATTAGTTATATAAGTTATACACGGTGAAATTCCGTATTATCGTCAGTGGTTCAAGCGTCAGTTGGGTTACCAAGCTGTTGTTCCGAACTTAGCTTGCTTGAGTTCTCAGTGACAGCTCAGCGTTGGATCAGAAAGTGAGGCTTGCACTAACAATCAGCAAGGGGAGAAAGTTTCACTTGTTGGTCCGTTTTAAGGCACCGACGCTTTCAGTTTCAGTTGATTCACCTTAACCCATCTGATCATATCGACTGCTGTAGGACTGCTATAGCTCGCACTTCCCCAGTAAGTCCAAACAAGCTATGTTTCCGTTTAGCAACAGCTTTGCATGCTGTCTCAAAACGGCAGACATTGTGACACACAAAATGCTTATCGACCTGGGCATAACAGAATTAACCCACGATACTCATTTTTAAATGTGATCCCAAGCATTTTTTCTTCAGTTACTTCCGTTCCATTTTTCGAATTTAGGCTGCAGATGTTCGCCAGTCACCTGGAGCGTAATATGTGTGGCAATTTATGCATGAAAATTTACTCAATATGCTCATCGTACTTGCAGTAACCAGCAATCATGTGATTTCCTTGAAGATCCCGGCTGCAACCGTGTTTACCTGCTTGGTTGATCTGTACGCATGATTATGTGTACGCCCGCAATAGAAGGCCTGATACGAACTCAATGCCACTTTCTTCAGTCGTGCAACTAATTGCACGCGGTGAATGCTTGCCCTTTCCTTAACGACTCATCTACTGTTTCGTTCTTCAAGTTCGTTCAGCCGGGACCTATTCGAACGTTGTTTAACGCACTCCAGGTTCAACACACTTTTCGCTTGGCGCACCTTTGGGCGCCGCTGACTGGGCTGTGGCCCATCTTGCGCTTCTCCTCTTTTTCCTCTTGGTTGCTGCCGTTGGTCCCAGACTAGACTAGAACTAACTACTTATCGTATTTCCAAATATTGCTGGAAACATACGGTTTGTTTTCAAACCCCACTGTGTTCTCTAATTCGATGCCTGTTGGGACTACGTTACGATTTCTCTTCAGGAAAGGCGTACTAAACTGTTAGTGGACCAGGGTCTAGCGCGTACCCACTTGTCCACTACATACCCTTGCCAACAAATGAGTGAACTGTAATCATGCTGAAGAAAACTAGACCCATCGCGGGTCTAAGACTTCTAAACAGTGGATCGACTGGGGTTAACAAATTCAACATAAAGATAGCATATTAACACCACACATAATCATCACGAATTAGAGGTTGCACCTCTGCACTTGTTTTTCAACTTTTAAGAATATAAGTTCATTGATGATTATATCCGCTTCAACTGTGCACACTGCTCATTTTTTAAATCAAGCATGGTTAAGAGCCTTTTAACATCGTACGGGGGTATGTAAAGATGCAGTTTAAGTGTACAAATCAGGTTGTGTGTACTTGTACGATAAAAGTCACGCTAACCACTGAGCACGCCTAGTGAGCCCCTGTGAAAGTGTTAATCGTTGATTATGTGTGTCTGTAGCTTTAACCGGTAGGGCGCAGTCGACAAGACCATGTGTTCTTGTCGAGTGAACGTGACGGATCAATGATGATGGTATACACTGTTGGCATCAGATAGTTAAAACGACGCTAGTAAGCCGGACGATCTAGGAATCACGATGGGAAGACGGCAGGTGGTGGTTTAACACAGTACTAAATGGAAAAATCGTAGGCGAGATAAACAAAGCAAATTTCTTCTAAGCAACATTTGTGCTTCCAACTTAGGCAAAATAATGTATGTTGTCAAATGAACACTAAACAGTATAGCGGTGCACAGTTCAAGAATCGGTACTCAAACTGCAGCCGCACATAAGAAGGACAATACAGTTTGAAAATTTTCGTCACTACACTGCGTTAAGCAAGTTGAGACAAACTTCCTTACTCTAAACAGTACAGGGTTATGGCACGGGTGTGAATAGTATGCATATCTGAGACGGGTGCCCTTCTTGAGTGAACAGCAGCTCTAGCAAAATTGAAAAATGCAGACATCCTCCCTCACATGGATGAGGAAAGAACACGAAGAGCACATGGCTTTTGTTACCTCATCCCTATATATTTGGGTACAAGGACCAAATCACCGATGTCGGCTAACTGTGCCCTTGTAGTGACCTGCAGATAACCCCGGTCTGCCTGCTGTACGATGTGTAAAATCATCCCCCAAAATCGTGGTTCACATTGCACATAGGATCTTAAGGATCTTTGCCTGTCGCCTGCTTGATACATACGATTGCGTATGTTTGTTTGCATGTTCGTCAGCCTATGCGCGCCAATCGCGCTATACACTCTTTCGGCTTGCTCGCGCGTTCGATGGTCGGACCCTCAGCCTCCCTAGCTACTTCGCGTATCGGTGTAGTTTAGAGCTGATCGAGACCAATTGTAATTATCGTATAATCTATTTTTAGTTTCTTGCAATTATCGGTCTTTTTACTTCGCGTCTGGTATTGCTGCGTATACCCGAGAAAGTGTTAATTTTATATACGCACACGTTAAACCCTAATGAATACTAGCTTGGACTTACA
>LUCH01001233.1:117890-145202 GCA_013368495.1 Paragonimus heterotremus | reverse complement strand
CAAGTAACTTTAAAAGTCACAACGGAGACATTTCTGATGACAGATGAATTTGGAATTGTGTTGAAACAAATGCAGATTCCGTTAGCCGTTAATTCTCCCAAAAATCTGTATTCGCAAGACACTAAACGCAGAGAGAGAACACAGGGCTCGCGACCTTGGAAGTGTGTTTTTTTGTATTGTTAATTGAATCAACTCACATGATTTAAACGAGTGTACATGTGAATTTGGAGAAGGTGAAAAGTGTGAAAAACAATGAAAATTATGCTGTACAAAAAAGCTGTACAAAACGCTACACTGGTAACCGATGGATCGCTAAGGAACACTGAAGTTACCTATTAAGAGGCTTTTCGACGGCATCGATTCGACACATAAACATGACGACATCATTAAAGCTTATCATACCAAAGGTCATATGTCGAAAATTGATAATAATGGGGATAAGGCCTTTAGATGGTGTTATCTATCCCGCCACTAGGTGCTGAATCAAAATATGGCTGATAGGTTGCGCGGTGGAATACAAAAACACACTCTTGAACATGGTCTTTCTGCAAGGGCTAGTTCTAAGGAACAACCTAGTGGGTGCTTGTTTCGCGGTTCGACAATTGTTTAATGGCCCAGTCTCTAGACATAAGGTGACTGTTTTGCGGGTGCATGTTCTTGAAAGAGATGGGTGGTGGAGCGCTGGGTCAAGATGTGAACGAAAAGAGACGTACGAAATTATGGTCCATCCTTCCGATCTATTTCTTCGCCCTTCTGCGCATCGTATGCGCTCAAAAAAGCTGCGGTTGATAATTGGCATCCATTTAAAAAGCAGACCAGTTATGTTGCAGACAAGTATGCCTACGATGACGACTGCCTGGTATCGGTGGATATGGTTGAGGATGCTAGATATGTCGCGTCCGATTTACGGAAAATGCTCTTCTTGGATGGATTCCAGTTTGTAAAGTGGAGGTCTGACATAGCCGAGGCGCTGGTAGACATACCACCGAACGAAAGGGCCTTCGTGTAAATAACACTGAACCTGATTGACCAGTCACCAGAAGACACTTTAGGTCCAATGACGTGTCACAAAACTGTTTGACGTTTTGCGGATCTCTACCGGGGGCATTCGCTCGCAGGAGCCTATTGGCCTGCATCACATCGGTTTACAACATGTCGTGGTTTATCGCCCCACTTGTTCTCTGCGGTCGGAAGTTACCTCAGTGCTTATGTGGCGCGAATTTTAGACAGAATACGCCGCTCGAATAAAGGTATTAGGAAGAGTGTAAAAGTGGATAATGGAACAAAGTGACAGGGGGAGCAACGGGATTTAGTTGTTTAACTGCGTTCTTTCAGACCCTCCAACGTATTCGGTATTATACATGCTTTCCGGCGCCTCTGGGACGGACTACGGAAGCGTTGGCTATCTCCGAGACATTTTGAGAGTACGCGGATGCTGCTTCCCGTTGCTTCTTGGTAGGAAACTCCGGGGTTACACCTGTGAACTCCTTGTCTATTCCGAGGTCAGAACCTACATCCGTGGTATCGGTTGGCAAACTTATAAGGTTCACAACGACTGGGCTGAAGCTAGCGTCTGACACCATCACACTTTTGACAGACTCCGTTATAGCGTCATATTACTTGAGAAACCCCTCTTGTCAAATCGTCGCATTTGTAGCCAACCGCGTTTAAGTAATTTGTGGCTACACTCTGGGTCGCCAATGGGAAGATGCTCCGTCCGAGTTAAACCCGGCGGGGTATGGCTTCGCGGGGCACCTGCGATGTGCGTTCTAAAAAAATACACACGCGGCCGGATCACTCGATATTTCTGTTTGGACTAGTGAATTCGTGATCACTCGACTAGCTGCCTAAACGTCCTTATTCTAAGGAGCTGGAAGTTGAAAAGATGCTGGTAGCAGCCAGAGTCAGTAGCCCACAGTGTTGTGTGCAGCCTGTTTCACGTGGTTTACATTGGTGCGTCTTACTTTGTGTAATATTCTGGATAATGCGTTTCAATAATTAATTTATTTTTTTGAGAGCCAGTTAACAGTGTTCCATCATACTGGGTCCCTCAGACAAGTCAAAACTGGATCTAACGTGTGAATCCATCATCCGACTGCAGCAGCAGAGCACCTTCAGTAAGAACTGTACAGGAAACTCTAGATGCCGACGGAGTACGCCGGTCCGACTAAAACCCATCGCTGTATAAGGTGTCTAGTGTCATGGTGGATAGATTTTAACCGGGCTGTCCCATGATCCACGAGGTTGTTGCGTACATGGATATCAGACATTACCGTAAGATTGATGGTCACACGGGAGCTAATCACTGTTCCTCATCCATCCGAATGTGGTCTTAGATAGTCAAGGGCATGACCAGCGCGCAAAACCTACTGTTAAAATGTATGCAATGCAAGGTATTATCAGCGAAGCCTTGCCGACAAGTGATGGCCCCGCTTTTCGTTAATGACACAATAATCGGTGAGGCCTCACTTACATTCTGTGACGTAGATTATTTCGAACCTCTTTTGGTTCGGGTTGAAAGAAGCATTTGTAAAACATGTGGCGGTCTTTCATCTTGTTTAGGGACAGCGTTGCAGCCGGGATCACTTCAGATCCGGTCTATCGACAGACGTCGCGAGTAGACTGGGCACAGTTCCAGAAATCACTGAAAATCCGTGGCCAACAGGGACGGCCCAGCTTCCGTAGACCGTTTAACTGCCATTAACGTGCACTGTGCTAAAGAAGGACAATGCACCATCTTGAAGTTTATCATTTCTATGATAGTGACGGTGACGCAAACTTTCTTGTACAATTTCAGCTGTAACGTTGCAGTCGTGTAATGTATGACCTACTCAGCTCCCGACGACAGTTTTCCAATAACCTCGCATTTTTTTAATTTACTGGCACCCATAAATGAATCGTTAAATTATTGACAATGAAACATTAGACTCCGGGTTATCGTCCCAGAGATCTAAGCCTGCGCGGTTGTAAGCCGCAGATACGACCCGGCCGCCATATTTTCTTGGTAACCTGACCTTGCAACATAGCTCTGAGTTCAACAATAACCATTTAACCTCAGGAAACGTTCACGCATATACTGTTCAGAGATAAAAACGCGCCCGTTCCGAAGGTATATAGCTTCGACAAACGGAGCATAAATCAACACCTTCACTACGTCACTAGATGGTCAAACGTGTCATTTGTCACTAGCAGTCGATTCCAGAGGAGGTAGCGCGAAAGCCTGTTTTGAAAATGTTCACGTACCTGTTACCCTGACTACCGATGACTCCCTAGTTCTAAAATGGTTCCTCTTTTCATCTTCTGTCTTTCGTATTTGACGACCATTGTCGAACCAAGTGTTCAGGTTTACTTTATCGATGGAATTCGCCACTAGTTGACGTTCAGCTTGCCAAACGCATACCTCGAATCCAACCTTAAACGTTCATGCTCACGTGGTAGTAAGCAGGACCGTCTGATTTTCGTTGTCTGAGCATTCTGTTGTTAGAATATGACCCGCTCCGGGAGTAATATATTCATTCACGTATATATCTGGAGCCCATCGACTCTTTTCATTCCAAAAACAAGCTGCTATGGGAAAATTATGAAGGTATTTCTAACGTCAGTGATCGAAAGAGAAATCACAGCTGAGTAAAATCACATTTCTGAACTCTTGACATAGCATCGTAGCTCAGTTTATAGACTGTTTGCATCGTCTTGGCGTGTTGTTTCTGTCGCCTGTTCGAATCCAGCCAGGGTAGTATTCCCCAAATAGGTCCATTCAATTATTGGAAACTTGTGCTTCTAATTATGAACTAACATACTAACCATTGAGAAAGAACGTTTGAATTGCTTGTCATATAGTACTACCCCACGGCACTAAAACTTTTGAGCGTTTTGCAGTGGCAGTTGCTCACTTTAGACACTGCGGTGATGATGTATCAGAGTTACCTACTCCTTCCTCAGGTACATAGGGTTTCTATGGATACGACATCTTTAGAAAACATGCGGCGCTGTAAATGTTCTTATAGTATCACTTCGGGTCCATTGGCTTCGGTAAAAACTAACACCAAGTATTGGTATGATTCCCCTGTTCTTCTGCTTACGTGACCAATGACTTTGGCGGGAATTACCACACTACGATTTACCGTGCTGACCATATGCGCACCGCTAATGATGAACATGAAAAAGGATAATTAATGTTTCAGCAATATTGTCAGCAATAACTGCAGAAATACCCGCGTCCGCCAAGTCTATGAGGACACCCACAGATACCGTATACGATAAGAAAAATCTGAAATTTGGCTGCGGACACGCAAGAAGAGTTCACATCATGCTTGATGAATGAGGTCGTCACTGATGCCTGTAGCTCGTGGAAAATTGTGCAGTCGATATTAAACTGTCCTTTTGAATTCCTTGTCTGCGCGGTTATGTAAGACATGACACATTACGCACGTCCTGAAGCTCCTAGTGCGTATGGTCGACGCTTTCCAGTTGAACGGATTTGCCGAAACAAAAACACTGGGTGGTTACTTCAACCACCCTGATAATTCCAAAGTTTCGTCCGTAGAAGTCCGCATCCAATCTGGATTACAGCACTGAGGACCCTGGAAATGATATGTCTGCACAGAGTGGCAAGTGATTGTAGAATACACAGCGGACAGCCTCCTGACGACGGCAAATGCCTAACATGTGGTAGAGCCTATCCACCAAGATCCCGTGGACTACATGCTTGCTTGTCACCACCACACTCTGAACATGTACTCAAGCAGTAATGTTCTCAAAGGTAGAGTCAAACGACTCGTTCTCGAGCAGGCTCCTCGGATGCGGATACCAAACGGAGTACTGTCTCAGGAATGACTAGTTGGCTTCCACGTATCTTTTGGAATGAATTGTTGAATTTTTAAGGGCCTGTTGCATTATTTGTAACATTGCTCAGCTTCCTCTGAATGATACTGGATGGTGCTCCAACATTTTATTAAATTCCACAAAAAAAGCATTCATAACGTTTTTCTCACAGCAGTCACTATCACCGTTTCCATCGTTCTTATTTATTCTGAGCTAGGTAAATTTCTAAGTGCCAAAATTAAACATTCTCCTGTATTTTCCCTTGAATAGCTTATAATTCTTGAGTCCTCCATGCGAAACCAGTCGCTCTGCTTCGAATCAACCAATGACCATTTGTTTGGGTGAACCTAATTCCCTTTAACCTTCCCTCATTACTGAGGGTGTGGCACCGCTCTTGGAAATTACAGTAAATACCACAAGACAAGTTAAGATTACTCGCGTAAAAGGCTTTTTAGAAAACGCCAGTCAAGTAATGATTTGAAGCCGTTGCTAGAGGCGTTACTGACGACGTCAACAGGAAGACTGTTTCAGAAGTCAACAATCCCATAGGAAAAAAACCGCTGCCTGAGAAAGGTCCGGGGACGAAGCTTGAACAGCTTCCTGTTATATCCTTGCCGACCGTCATCCTTCGCTACAGTGAAGAACTGATCAACGAGGCCTACTACAGAGAGAAAGTGTGTGAAACCTAAATCATTGCGGAGCCGTTGAAATTCACGTGTGTGTAGGTCAATAGTTTCAAGTCGGGATTCGTACGCGACGTTTCCCGGGACTGTGACTAGTTTGGTAGCCACGCGCTGAACACGTTTAATGGCTAGAATGTCTTTTTTCATGCCGGTATACACGACCTGATTAGCATACTCTAGGAGAGACCTCATATACACCCCGTACAGCGTTTGTAACGCTTTCTTGTCAATACGGGGAACAGTGCGCTTAATCATCCTAAGGGAGGCAAGCTTTTTTTCGCCGCCATCTCGTGGTGATGCGCAAAAGATAAGTTATACGACAACCAGATACCCAGATCTTTTTTCAGATCGATTTCCACGATATCTTTCATGCCGTGTGCACTATGCATCAAGGAGACGTTGCCAGGGTCTCCACCGAGTGACATATGTGCGCCCTCATTGTCATTTACTGGGAGCCTCTAGTCATCCGACCAACACCTAATCGCGTCAAGGTCAGTCTTTAGTGCGCTGGGATCAGTGACATTCCAGATTTTTAGGTCATCGGCACATAAGAGAGCATTGCTGGAAATATTGTCCAGAAGGTCATTGATCTAGATCGGAAACAACGGAGGACCTAACACTGACCCTTGAGGAACCCCCGCAGAAATGAGAGAAGGAGATTAAAGGTCTGTTCCGGTTTTAACTCTAAACGTCCTATTATCAAAGAAAGAGACAATCCAGCGAAGAACTCATTGAATACCATAGGCTTCTTGTTTGTGTTTCAAGGGCCCATGTGGGACACGGTCAAAAGCCTTGGCAAAGTCGAAGAAGATGGCATCTGAGATGAGGCCATTGTCTATGACCTCCGTCACTGTCCATGAAAACAAGCATATTAGTCATGTATGACCGAATAGGAAGGAAGCCATGCTGGGTACAGGGAAAAAATGGTTTGATAAGAAGTGGCTAAGGATGGTACGCTTTAATGGGCGCTCCATTATCTTGCGCGGAACACTAGTAAGACTGATTGGCCGATAGCTAGCAGGAGCGTGTCGGTCACCTGCTTTAAATATGGGCTTGACCGTCGCCTCTTTCCATGCACTAGGAAGAATGCCAGTCTGGAGTGTCTGTTCAAACAGCTTGTAAAAGGGTTCTGCCGGACTAGCAGCTGCTTCTTTGATAATTCTGGGATGGATCTTGTCTGGACCCATTGAACTGTATGAATTCACCTTAAGTAAGGGGCTCTCAACATCCAGTACAAAAAACTCAGCAGTAACGAGTGGTTGCCAGAAGTTCTGCGGCTGAAGGATAGGAGGCTAGTCCGGCGGTGCGACGCTGTAGACTACTGTGTTATAGTCCCTAAATGACTCGGCCACAACTAGGGAGTCAGACGAGGTCTCCCCGTCGGGAAGTAGCAGAAAAAAGCCGAGGGCTTTTTTTCTCGGTCGTCGCAAATATGCTTAAAAAGGAAGTTTCTGTTCCCGCGAGCTTTGAGGAGGTCCTTTTCTTGCACGCGTTTGGTGTGCTCACGGATTTCCCATCTACACCTATTTCTAACAATGTGGAACGCGTGTGGGGCATTTAAATTTCTCGTAAGCTTGTGCTTCGCGAATAAATAGGAACGGTCATCAAGGAGACGACGTAATCTGTGCGGAAGAGGTGGCCGATGCGAGAAAGTGCACAGTTTGCGCGGCACAAATAAGTCGTCTGCCTTCTCAATTGCGCTTTGAAGTGCGCAGTAGCTCTGGTCAACAGAGCCATACTCCAGAAACAGTGAACCTAGGTAACTTCTCAGACCGTTAAAATCAGTCTGATTAAAGTTTCCGTGTGTGGACTTCTTTACTGGTTGCTGTAACCAGTAACAAATAATGTCGAAGATGAGCAATGAATGATCACTGTTTCCAGGTGACGGCTTGCTGACCACTCTGTCCACCGGGTGGCTCTCATTAGTAACGACTAAGTCCATCAAAGAGAAAATCTGACCAGGACGATGCTGTGTCGGGGCGTTGACATGCTGTTTCCACGCTGTCCGGCGTACCAACGTCGATAAGAAAGTGGAGAATCCGTTTTCACATTGCTGGTGAGAAACGGATGTCCATCTTATCTTGGGAGCATTGAGGTCGCCCATAATAAGCAGATGAGTAAAGCGTTGTAGTTCTAGAAAGTTGTCTAGGTTCATAAGAAAAGTGTCATCGTCTGAGATGTCGAATGAGAGAGAACGGTAAGTGACCTCCGTTAGGAATGAGTTTGGGCCACGCAGTGTCAGTCGAAGCCACAGTACATCACATTTATCAGAGGACTGAAATCCACCGATAACCGTGGGTGTTAGGAGATGCCGGTGAAAGAAAACCGCAGAACCTCCCATTCTCCCTCCGTCGGAGTCAACTCGGTAAATTAAGTATCCGGGGACATTCAATTCATCGTCACTGATGTCACCTGTAAGTCAAGTCTCCGTGAAAACAAGTATGTGCGGTTGTGTATTATGAACTGGCTGTCTGATTTCCGGTGATTTATTAAATAAACTCAGAGTTTGTGTACATGCATTTGAGAGCTACTTCCACACATGACTTGACGAGAAAAGAGATAGAAGAGTGCGAGGAAAAACTTGGGAGATAAGACCTAGAATTGAAAGCGGTGGTGGGGTTTAATTCGGTTTGTGCTGCCGTGTGGCTCTGTTGGCCCTTTTGTGTGAGTGCGGACGCGACGTCACCGTTTTTGCGTATGTCTGCTTTCTTATGGCACGCCTGACCAGCATTCATGGTGTCGCTGCTTGCAGCCTCTGCGCCCCTGCTGAAATTCCCCTCTTACGAAGGGTGTTTGGGATTTCTCACTCATGGGAAATTGGACTTTTTGTCCTTCGAATGCGAGGCTTAAAGAGAGCAAGGTGCGCTTTTTAATGGGGTCACCGATATAAATACCCTGTGGGACGCACAAACAAAATATTTTTTGAGTCTCAGGCGGCGGCCCTAGAAGGCTCTTATCATTCTGAATCTTGGGAAGGAAGAATTTTCTATGGGGCCTATCGGAGGTTTTTGGCTTAGGTAACTCCAGAGACGGCATCAGTACAATGTCCTCAACAGTGGTCGTTTATACCTGCGGCACAGCGTAAACATGGATGACAAGTCACGCTCTATCATTATCAACGTGCGTATTGCTTTGTTCATTGCTTATTGACTACGCTTGAATGTGCCTGACCATGTGTACGCCGGCTAATGCTCATTTTTCTGACAGACAGTGACCGAATTTGATGCTCTTTATTCCTCCGACAAAAAAATTGATTCGCACTTCTACCATTTCAGCTAAAACCATTCAATCTTCTTATCACTGACGCTCATGATTGCGATAACTGTTGGTCTATGATTTTGCTGGCTGCAGACTTCACTGATGGTTATCAGTATGTTGTCCAATGTTTCCAGAATGGAAGAATACCATCATAAAATATCCTGAACGGTCCAACTACATGTTTGCCCTGATTTCTCCTATGTTCCCCCTATCAATGGTGATCATAGGTTGGATCAACTGGACGGAGCAGCTACTGGTGTGAACACGCACCACATGCTTAGGCGTTGATCGCAGCTTAAGTCATCAGGACGGAGCAGCTACCAATTTGAATGCAGTGCGTATGAATCGCAATGTCAAACGCGTTTAGTAATGTCGACGTACATTGCATTATTCATAACATTTTTCATGAGACAAGGCGAACAACAGTTTACGAACCATGTTTCCAGGATTGCGTTTTTGCTAAATGGTCTCCTGAAGGTGCGACTGGAACTGCCGTTCGTTTGATCCAGATATGATATGAAAACGCTTCTTTGCAAAGGACCGAAGATTTTCTATATTTCGTGTGTGGATCACGCTGTTCTCAGGAACCACGAAATTTTCTGAGCGATTTATCGTACAGTGCCCGTAATTAGCTATTTTACCCAGAGCTCTGTAGGTCCTTCACTCATCCGTGATTAATATGGTGTTCGGCTTAAAACGAGAGAATTAAATAATGTAACCGGCCTACTCGGACATGTCTCCGGATGGCTGTTAATAAAGTGGGTGTATTTCGCCTGTTACCAGGGCAGGCCACCATGAACGCCTTGCGCGTCTCAATTTCTATGCCACCAATTGCCAACGGCTTCAGGAAGTGACAACTACGGTGGTACTTTCTCTTCATGAACAATGATTCGCCTGTTTCAACGATGAAATAAGTTCCATCTTTTTAGCGAGTTTTGCCAACTCGGTCGTAATAGGAGCGGTATTTCTGAAACTCACTTCACCTTCTGCTTGGACTTACCATGCCCCATGCCAGGCTTATGCGACGAGAAGAATTAACGACTGTCTTGAAGCTTGATTTCAACGTAGTTACTGTGAAGATTATGCTGTTCTTTGACGCCCAGTGCAGCAAAATTTTCGAATGTAATGATGCCGTTTATAAGGTTTATACTTTTACCGATAGTTTTCGATCACGGAACCGTCCTTTACCAAAGCAGCAAGGGCACGACATACGGTTCTTCAAAACGCCGTGTCGTGCTAACTCGATCAGTATAACCTTGGCGATTGCAAATATTCCTTTCTGTTTTGACTGCGCATGGGTCCCAGAGTTAGCTTAAGACTACTATCTCCAAAACACCCAAGGGATTACAGCAGTAGGCCTGGCCGATCCGCCCTCCAACGTACGACGATGTCTGTGGAATACATCGGCCCCGTTGATGAAGTTGGAATTCAACTGACATTGAGTAATGCGCCTGCGTAATCTGTGGCCAGCTTGCGTTGATCGCCGAATAGGTCGCTGTTCGGGTAATCAGGCTTTAGTTACGACACAGTCTCAACCTCATCAGTGGCCATGACCGGAGGGAGAGGTAACCAGGGATCATCCTGTTAAACTTCGCGCCTAAACCGGATGGCGGAGCACTCGACCGAGGCAATTCAGCTGCAAACGGAGTCTGAAGTTTAATGCACTTGAGGTGACTGAGCCCCAAAAGCTCTGGGTAACCTTGTGGATGAGTCCTGCGAACTTGAACCGGAAACATTGCCCGTGTCGATAGAAATTCCACAAACAACTCCACTGGCCGTCGCGCGCGATTCCAAAAGGGCAGGTAACTACTGCGTGAATATTGACTTCGTGGTTGTTCGTACATTTTCCACATTTACCACTTAATTCTACATGAGTTGCTTATATCTCTACGAGTTCCATGGTTCAGCAGACACCTTTGTGTTTACGAATTGTGGTGGTCTCATTGGCCGTCAATCAAGATCGACTACTTTCAAAACCGCTATCTCATGCTCTCAAGTGGATAGCGATCGTCCTAAAAACGAAGGTCCCAAGCTCAGACTTTTTACTGGCTCATCCAACAAAGCTGCTGTTGAAGGTGGTGAAGACAACATGGTGGTATCCACGAGCGCTTTGGTTTTACTCAAACCTTTGTGGGGGACAAACGGTTGTAAACTGAGAGTTGTTTTATTCATGTGGATAATGTTTCGGCGGATTCCTTCAATAAGATGTGCAATCTAGAGTCTGGACTCGCCCAAATAAAGGTAAACTACGCTGCATTTTGTTTGCTATGGAGAAATCTCATGTCTTTACCTTATATTACCAAGGTGCCCGAAAGTCCTGATATGGATAATATGCGTATGTCAAATACGTTCACCAACACGGCAGCGACGGAAATCACCAAACAGATGAGTTGCCTGAACAATGCCGTCGTATTCAATGTACTTGATAGTCTTCACCTGGAAAGCGTTAAAAAGACGTTCTCACAAGTTACCAACATATACACATCGTAATTGTTGATTCTGTCCAGAATCAATGCAAGTCGTGTTTCGATCACTCCAACCGAAACTGGTAAGTGGACGGCAGAATAGACAGCCGGGGATCAAACCACGGATCTGTCGCACCCAGCACAGCGACGCTACCACCCGACTATTCGTCCACGACCGGCCGCGTGTCCAATGCCAATCTTAACTGATCCCCATACCTTTACCCCATTGGTCAAACCCTCGTACTGTAGGTCCTACACATGTATATACCACTGCATCGATTGCATTAATTACTGGCCGAACGTTTCTTACATTATTACACGTAACCAACTCTGCACCGACACTACGAACTTCCCCTTGAACTCGCTCTTTGGTTATTTTATACCGCCGCATTGAACTGTTTACGCCACTATGTTATTGGTTGATATTTGCTGACGGTTAAGTTCCGTGCACAGAGTTCACTTGGTTGTAGGCTGCATAATTTGTGAACCGTTGCTTATTCATGTACAGAGCCAGTTTTATCTGAGTAAACCTTCAACATTCCGTATTGTTCCGCCCCGAATCGTGACGTTTACAACCGTCCCGATAGACTGTGTTTAGACGTGAATCCTGACATATTCTACAGTTATATACTTATATATATCTGCATAAGACACCAAAGATTTGCTTCCAGATATTATTCAATTTTCAGGGGGGAACAGTTGCAAAAGACTTCGTCCAGTTCCAGGATCTCATCAAGTCCGAAACCCTGTTCAAGCTAATGAGAATTTTGAAAGACGGCACACCCCTTTTGAAGGTAGTGTCAAAATATCTGGGTAAGCGATACTCCCTTTCTTAAGTACGTGGTCCAGGACGCGTCCGAGTAGGGTATGACAAGGTCCAGAGGTAATGAACTGGTCAAGAGCTCAACCAGTAAATGACAGTATGTAAATAACTGTACTCATATTGATCCAAATGAAGCGCCCAAGTTGCGACCCATCCGCACGGTAACCGCATCAAATAAGGCACGTCTAACAATAAAAAAACATCCGAGTGTTTCAACTTCAAACAACTCCGGGGAAGCCCACAAACCAACCCCCAATAGGGTGCTGGTGATAGTAAATCCTCCCCAACTCTGCCATCCGAGTCGTTTGAGTTTGCTCTCTTAACAACATAAGAAAAAACGTATGCAAACTCAGATCCGTGTTTAGCAAATATGAGGAGTTATTTATTGCCAACCTCTGATTCTAGGCCTCTGTCTAATAATAGCAACCTCCCACATGACGCATCTTCTGATACAAGGCTCAACCGAAGTCCCATTGCCAACCCGAAACCTGTTTGCCCTACATTTAGCACTCCTTTTAGTACGAATATCCCCTACAATATGAACGCTCACTTAAGCGTAACCCGCAACCTCTTTTCTGACAACCTGAATGTAGGCATGACCAGTTCATTCCAACATTACTAAAGTGTAACTGGACACATGCCGTTTAAGGCCTGCCAAGCAAGTCCACCTGCCATAGTTCCGTCACCACACCTATCCTGTTAACACTTTTCTAACACTTTCTGTCATGGACTCAGACACTCAACCAGTGACTAACGAGCTCGTTATAAGTGCATCAGATCAGACGACTTCACCAGAGACTTTGACTCACAAAGATCCTACTGTTTTAGACACTTTTGAAGATCCCAGAGTGGTGCCGAAAAAAATACACTGAACGTTTTCCTTCTGCATGCACGCTCACCAGTCAATAAGATGCATATTTTTAGGTCTTTCACCTTTTTATATACTCCTCACATTATTCTAGTCACCGAAGAGTGGTGCGCCCCCGAGACTTCATACACACAACTAAATGTCATAAGTTGTTATACGTTGCGTGAGTGTAGCGGTGCAGGGCGTGATGGAGGGTATTCAATTTACCTGAGAGAGCAATATTAGACAATCATAGTTAGTGAGCCATGTTCTGATGTGATTGACGACTCCCTGTGGCTGTTGGTGCCAACTGGATCCCTTAAGTTACTCTTATGATGTGTCTACAGACCAAGTAACGCCACTCGTAACGGTGTGACTGACCTTATTACTGAAGTAAATTGTGTGTCAACCTTGCCCTCACAGTACAAAATAAGTGGCGGAGATTTCAACATGCCGGTTGTCTCATGGACCTCCCTTGCAGCTCCAACGAATCAAGCTGAGTTTCTCGCATGTGTCTAATCAAATAGACGACGCCAACACGTTTTAGCACCCTCCAGGCTAGACCACGCTTTGGATCTTTCTTTCACAACAAGTATGCCCGCTGCCACTGTGTCTGGCTTGGAACAAATTCCTGGAAAAGGCCACAACGTAGTCCACTCCATGACTGACTTAAAAATAGTAAAACAAAGTCGACCATCATATATTACCGCTAACTTAAATTCCTGGACTGGAACACGTTTGCCGCTTTGCTTGGGCCCTTGGGTTAGAGCATATCTTTTTGGCCTCTGCAACTGAAGTATTCAATGAACAATTCAGGTTCAGTACGAACACCTTAGTTCCACAAAGATCGAGACGCTGTGGGTGTGGTGAAGGCAGAAATCTCACCATGAAGAGGTGAGGCAACCTCAAAAATCTTAAATCACGGTACCGAATAATATGCGACTTCCTTCTTAGGGAAAAACTGCGTACGATGTCGAATGTTGTGGATTCAAGAACCAAAATTCTCCACCTTGATAGGACTAAACGTGCGCTTAACGGTGAAGAGAAGAGCTTGCAGTCGATGCAGTTACTCAGACGCAAGAACGATATAGGAGACCCATTTGTGTAATTGATAACCCTACAGGGAAACCTCCTGTAGACGATCCTGTTACAGTCTGTGATGTCCACCGCTCCTAATTCGTTGTTTTCTTCAACACAGAAGGAAATATACTGCCTCCATATCCCTTTGTAAACAAAACTGTTTCTAAGTCACACTCCTGTTGGTGCACTGAACGTTTGCTTTCAATTATGTGTTATCCAACCCTCTCACCTTCCTAGTACTGACGGTCTCCACCGTTTTGCCATCGGACAAGAAGGAGAGGACATTCCTGTCCTTTTGCTTGGTATTTGTACACTTTCTCTAATATTAAGCTTCTCCCCTCCCTAATGGAAAGGTTTTATAGTTGAGCCCTGCTATAGAGGTAACTCGCGACAAGACGTCAGCAATTATCGCCCCATTAGCCATCCTTTAATTCGTTCTAGAGTTTTGGAAAGGATAATAAAATATCATAGGTTTGAATTCTTACTATCACAAAACCTTAAAAACTACTCCCAGCATATGTTCCCTAGCAAACGTTGTTGCATGACGTGTAAGCGGAAGTTTGTTTATCCTGTCACAAAACCCGCTTATTCAGGAGTTGCGACCGTTATTACACTGTCGGACATGAAAGGGCTTTGGATAGTGTGCTTCAAGCGTTTATTAATCAAAATAGCGTCTTTCGGTATACGTGCTCCATTGCTCAGCTGGTTTGCTTTATAACTTGAAGGCCACATACAAACAGTGAAAATAAGAGTTAGCAACTCAGCACCCAGACCGGTCAACAGTGGAGTGATTCGAAGAGGCGTCCTGGAATCGTTACTTCTTCCGATGTACATAAACGATTTGCGCGGTGTTAACAAGCGTGGCGAACCTATGTGCCGGACATCAACCTTGTTTGTACCACTCCTCCTGGTAATCTCAGTTCCTGTTTAGAAAATGTGCGGAAAGACCTCATGTTATTAGAGTCTTGGTGTCGGAATTGGGCGATGAAGTCTTCAGCCAACAAGCTTAATATCGTTGCGCATCTTTGTCATATGCCAGATGATTACAAAAGCTATACGGTCAAAGTATCTCACCTAACACTTTAGTGCGCGACTCGGGTATGCGTTATTCAAACTTAATCACTCGCTGGACGCATATCTTCTCCAATAGCCAAAGTTAAACGAGTGATAGGTTACGATGAGCACCAATTCTTCCTTCTTACTACTCCACTACACCTCCATAAACTATGTATTCGACCTCAATTCAAGTACAGCTCGTTCATACGTAGTCATCAGCTAAAGTCTGATGGGCTGACTCTGGAAAGTCTTCAACGTGCATTTGCGAAACTCTTACTGGAATATCCATCTTATGTGGGCTGCAGGGATTGCCGCCAGGCGATTGCACTCAATTCTGTTCTACTACGGCGATTTAAACTGAACCTTACACTTGTGTATAATCGGGGTTATGGCAATAAATTCGTCAACTTCGCGATCTGCTTGACACACAGCTCAAAGTACACCCTCAGAAACGAAGAATTCACTTTGGTGGCCTTTAATTCCCCAGAAAACTGCGTGCAAGATGTTTCTTGGTGACATTCACACATTTGGAACCAAGTTTAATATGCATTCAGAGCCAATAAGAATGTGCATCAATTTAACCGAAGCTTAGGAACTTTCCTAACATCAACGAAATGTCTATTTTCACCCTCCGCCTATACGGGGATGCGATCTTTGGAAATGGACCTAACAATATTTGAGGACAACCTTTTGTTTCGCATTATGTTAGGTCACGGTAGGGTATGCAGCAATGTCTGAAACTCGCACCTAGACAAGAAAATATACCCATAGTCAACACAATGTAGGCATCTATATACATACCACCGTTTGTAATAACCCAGTCACTCAGGTATGCTCTTACATCATGTTTAGTGCTGACCGGCTGTGCGCAAGTTAATTTGCAGGCGTTGGAAACTAACACTTAGGGACTAAGATGATCCTGTTGAATTAGCTAGCCAGTTCTTGTTACGAAACATTCATTGTGAGAGAAGTCGGTGATACATACGAACTAATGTCAGCAGTCCGTGAGCGTTGGTTACGTAAGAGTACAACTGCCTTGGTAGCTGAAGCAAATAGCCAGGAATGTTAGAAAGGTGCCGTCTGTGTGATCGGCCGACTCAGATGCTACTCTGGCCAACAGGGAATCAACGTTTGCCTGCCCCGAAACTACCATGACCAAAGTCTGGCCGACTCTGAATTTTGTTGCATGCCTACTGAGATTTGACGCTGTGCCAACTATTGTCAGAGTCAAATGCGACATTTCATGTTATCGGCTTCCGTATTATTGTACATGTTCCTAAATAACTTAAGTAAATTAAACAAGAGATGCTCCGCATGTATCCAAATGGGCTATGTAGACCTGTCAGAAACGCTGTAAGATCCATAACTGACATCCTGTCAGAATTATATGCATAGGCCGGAACGCATATTGGCACTAAGCGCGCTCAATTCACTGACATCTCTATCAAAATAAAATTTCCATGAACCCCAAAGTAATCCAGTAAAACAAAAACACAAGATGTGGCGAAATCATTTTGAAAAATCCGGATTAGCTATTAGAAATGAGTTGCAAAGAACAACGTCTTGATGTTTGCAGCTGTTAGGAACACTAGTGATCGACTGGGAAGATTCCTAAGGACGGATTGGACCATTAAATAAATAGCTGAATCTGTTTGACTTGCGTCCGTTCGGTTGATAATTGCAAATAGTTCACAAATTATTTATTTAAAACACTGGGTTCCCTTTATCTAGTTTACCAATAACGATAGAAGACATATCGCGAGATGTTAACATTTCGTTTACTCTCTTCAGTCACGAGCGTAAAACAGTGGGATATATAGGACATGCGGATAACAACAACAATAGAAACAATCAACGATTGGGTTTACACAAAACATGGACTGTTAACACTTCATGCACACACATGACGGGACGGCGAGTATTGATTAACACTGCTTCGGAGAAGGCAAGCAACTTCGGATTCCGATTATGCAACAATATTTGAAATGAGTTGGCGGAGTCAACAGCGTGACCTGTTTCCATGATGCGCTTTGCAATAAATAGGGTCGGATTTTGCCTCAATCACTCTGTTGCCATTGCCTGTTGTGTCATGGCCCGCACCAACCACTTAGGCGTATGTTCAGCCGCTCTTTGTCGTAGGCGCCAATCTGTTCTGCAGATGTATACGTCACCGCAACTGCAAGTGGACTGATAGATCATATGTGAGACAGAATATTTCTGTAGGTCACGATTATAAATAAGCTAAGCGACATTCCTAGTCGTGAGTAGCAACCACAATTCAGCAGCAGGGTATTTATGAATTGGGGCAGATTGTAATTTTTGACTTACGTCGGCTGTGATATAATCGCCTTTGAAAGGAAGGTTCAAAAAGACCTGGTTCTTAGTGACCGTACTCATGGCAGCCTTGATCAGTCTTTTCTGGTTGTGAATATCGACGAACTTCTGAGAATATCCTTTCGCGAGCGGCGCCTTCTTTAAACTTCCCTTCTCTTTTTGCAAGCAATCATCGGTGCATATCGCCCGGGCTTTATGAAATAGGGGTTGCACGAGAACTCGTTTATAAGTAGTTGGTGCGTGAGAAAAAAGCTGCAAACATTGACCGCTGCAAGTGGCCTTGCGGTGTACTGAGCGCTACATTGAGCCATCCTGCTGTCTAGTGGGAGAAATGTCCAGAAAAGATAAACTGTTGTTTGGCCCTGTTCATGAGAAACAGAAAGATTAGGATGGGCGGAATTAAAAGGGTCTAAAAGTGAACCCAGTCGTTCCTAAAAATATGTCTGTGAACGTTGAACCCAATGGGCCACCCAGTGTTGCGCCATCAACTTGATTGTAGAATGATCTTCCGGAATCAAAACGGATGTTCTCCGTACACGAAAGTGTAAGTCCTTTGAGATAATTGCCTATGGATTGCCTAATGAATTAGAACAGCTTCTATTGCGCTCCGATATTTGCTGATTTGTAGGCCATTTTCTGGCTCAAAATGAACCGATATGCCGTTCGGCTCCAATTTTTGCTCAAGCTTTATATACACGTTTCCAGCTTAGTTTGGAGGTGGCAAGCATTTCTTCATATAATTTCAGTTAATACACCCCACCTTAATTCTTTCACGCCTTGCCTGGGTGTGGTTTTCTAACCTGATGATTGCGTGCCACCACCACGTATGGGTCACCTACTTCATCTTCAGTAATACTGGCAACATGGCCCCACCAGTCTCTCACGTGGACTTGTCTAGTTGTTTATGCAGATGTTCAGATGAACCAAATAAACGTGACACACCCTCTTTAAATCGTTTGTGTAACGAAATCCAAGGAAAGGGGTTAGGTACTTAACCACCTCCCTCTCACGTGAGGTAGTTGTGAAGGCGCATTTTCTGGGCTGCACAGTTTTTCAATGAAGTAAGGCGGCAGTCGATTTCTGCCACAATTCCGATAAAACCCATGAATTTCTTCCACCAACCGGTGGAACGTTGTGTCGTTCAATTGTCTCTTGGCCATTATTCCCAGCTTCGTGAATGCTGCGGCGCCACACGATCCGTCATACGTTTTCCTAAAAGTGCCGCAATTCGGGGCGAGAAATTCCAAAGTTCCATTGAACCATCTGATCTACCAAGGGATAACAGAAAAGATTTCAAGTAACTGCCGAACGACTGGGATACATGCAAACGGGTGAGCGCAGTTTAAGTTCAGTGACATGACGTCGTAAGTGTGAATGTTGTCCCTCACGGAAATCGCTGTCTGATGAGCAATGAAAGTAAAGTGAGTTTTATTGACAGTCTTCTAACATTAACGTCACCGTCTTTTGGACAAACCATTCAGGATATTCGAAATAGTCGGTAGAATTGTTGATACGCGGGTATGGGCTACATGCAGAGAGAGCAATGCCTGGCGGTTGTTGACGATTCGGTCGAGGATGGCCGTTGTGCGTTTGGTAGCCTGCCAAATCCGTAGTTGAACGTGCAGGTTGTGTCATTCAAATGTCTGATTAGTGGCTTCAAATAAGCTGTTATGTCTGTCCATCTTTTGGATCCGGGAATCAACCTAACCAATAGATACTCATTGTGGAACGAACAATCAGCGTTCCGCATGATAGCTAACGCTGCGACGTACATCTACCGGTTGCACGTGAGCATAACATCCACGAACCATTTGTTCACGATGAAGCTGGAGATCGGACTGCGCACGGTTCTTGGGATGTGCACTCGTCACAGAAGCTGGTGGGAGTGTGAAAGCTGTTGTGTAATTGCCGCCTGTATGGCTGAACTGTCGTTCATGATGATTGACTCTGTTTCCATTTGTACCAGGAAGATCACGAATTGCCAATAGGACAAAAAATGGCTATCTTTGTTTTATTTACAAGCCTACAGGGGCCGAACGACAAACCTACAGCGCTAGCATCTAAAACCACTAACACGAACAGGCTGTACCGTTTCTTACAACTCTCACAAGTGGCATCTATCCCGTTAACCTTGAAACAGCGCAGACAATTTTATGTGTTCATTACTCGTGAGCATAAAGTGGTTCACACAGTTTTGATAATCTACGTCAAAATAGCACTTACCGGTTGAGTTCAGTTGAACATGCAAACGATCTAGGTATTCATTTTTCCCCGCAAATAATTAGGCGTAAAGATTACACGGATTTTTCGTGTTTGTCTTCTTGCTGATATGTTGGCAAATATGATGTGTGGTGTTGATGAAGATAGTGCCATGCCCGAATTCCGTTGAATTATACTGCGGTAAGATGACACCTTGGTGTTTAGTGTTTTAAAGCAATGACATCACAAGGTTGGCTGTGCAGCGTGGCAAATTCGATGATGCGCAAGTCCCCGCCGATAATATAGTTGATATTAAGATATGAGTGATTTGTCGTCCAAACGCTTTATCCCCCGTGAACACCTGAAGGTGAGCGAAAAACCTATACCCTACGGAAGCATGCATAAACGCGCTTCCTGCGTTCAGCGAACGTAGGGTTGATCGGGTGGAGTCTGCATAATCGGACAGACCCTTGAACTGTTTATGCTCAGCACCAACTGCATACGAATTTTGGAGTTGTTGTTAAGGAACGCCACCCCAAAAATGCTTCCGAAACAACGTCGACGGATTAAAAGCTTTTATGCTCACGCCTTTTGTTAGGAGGAAGACGTCCTTCTAAAGTAAGCTGCAAACTTATTACCAGTACAAGCCAATGCGAACCAACGCAGCGAGGGCACACACGAATGCCCCACAAGGTGCACAAGGTTGACAAAATGAAGTGGAGAGTAATCCATGTCACAAGGTGAGCGGCACACCATGTGGGAGCGGGTAATCGTGTGGCTTCGGGGAAAATTTTACAAACGTCACAAAATGAAATCGGATACGAAATATATTTAGTAAAACCATGGGCAAGTGGCTGGAAATCTATATGATAGTTTCCAGTTGATTGATCTATTAACAGAGCAAACTATCTATACTGACTCTTGACTTCATTGGTGTATTAGCTGGTTTGTTATTATTGTTACATGAGGATCCTCCAATTCATCCGGTCTCAGGGATCCACCACCTGATAATTTCATTAATTCGAGAGCAAACGCTGAAAGGCCTTTTGTTTAAGACCAAAGGTCAGTGTAGGTTCAAGCTATGACCATGATGCCTTGATCTCTACTTAAAGCTGATGCAACCAAAACCGCAAAGTTATTGAAATTATAGGTTATCCACTGAGGGACGTCGAAACTGTAGAGTGCAGAAGAGGCAGTGCGACAGAACCAAAGTAATCCAGCGTTCTAAGCAGAAGATCATCCAATGGTTATCAAGCAGATAGCCAGTCGTCTTCGTGGGGTTACTGTATTGTCCATAGGGCATCCCGAATTGAGAATTTGAAATATGTAACTTCAATCCGCTAAACACGCCGTAATCCATGTGTAGCGACCATAACAAATGATATTTTTGATAGCCGCATTCACTTGTACATTTTTGATGACTTTGGCTTTTTGCCTATTTTTGTTTTAGTCAAGCTATTCCGTTTGTAATATCCGCCCCGGGGCTACAAAAAGACAAACTCGCTCCGTGCCCCGCTAGCTTGACGTGCTCTCTCTGTACACTTTATTTTCCAGGGTCGATACCAATACACAAGGGTCAACTCGCTGAGTCTTTGTTTTTCATTGTCGATTGGTTTATCGATAGTGACAATAGACTGGGTAGTAATCTGTTGGACCAGTTCCAGCACATGGCTTCTGCTCCCACGCTGTTTGTATTTGATGTACCAGCACGCCATTTATCAAGTCACCTCAGAAGGATTCAGGTTCACCTGGTCGTACTTGTTGCGTCCACTGCTTAAATTTGTGCCTGAACCAAGCACATATAATCGTCGTAACCCTCAATTACAGGCAAACCTGCCTGAGTGTTCACGTATGATTGTTCTATTATGCCCAATGTGTGTGTTGATTGTGTTAAGGTCTGTTGCATTATTTTGAGATTGCCGTGTCTTGTTTGTTCAGCGTTGAAGAGTGGCCCTACCTTTCTTCTTTTTTTTTAAGAATAAACAGTACCAACTATTTTTATTCTTACACCAACTACTATAACCGTTTCTTTTACTCTTATTCAGTCCGAACCCCTGTACATTTATAAATGTCAAAATAAGACATTTTTCTTCCATATTCTTTCTTGAGTAGCTTATATTTCTTACCATTTCTCGATGCGCGATCAGTCACTTTGCTCCAGCCCAACCAACTACCATTTGTTTGAGGGAACTCAATCCCGTTTTATTGCCCCCCATTACTGAGCGGTGCCTAGTTGTCGGAGTTGTTGTACCGGCACATTCATTGTTCAATTTGTGAGGATATTTCACACTCGAGATAAGATATTTAATTTCCGTGTACATCGATTCAATTAGTACCGTATTAAATCCAGTTTACACAAGCGTCTTCTCGTTAACCGTTTCGAAGATAGATTATCTTCTCTGCCGTTGGATATTGAGAAAGGCATTCTCGGATTAACCGATTACGCATAACTCGTTGTGAACCTTGAATCGTTAGCGAACGATTCAATAGTGTGGACAATGACACGGTAGTAAACATGGTTGTCCCATGAAAGTGTGGCCCAAGTTCTAGTCCTGTCCATGACAAGGATACGCACTACTGACGAACCCTAATGAGTACGAAGCAAGGGTCTAGTGTTTCTGTTTGAAAGGGGCCGACTTGAAAATCAATGGGAACGCGACAGCTACGATCAATTTTGGGTCATATTCTATTTTTTTTAACCAAACAGCTTTAAATTAGTTAAAGCCTAGAAATTGCACATCTTAAGGTAACATCTGAAACCCCTGTAAATATTCTATAACCCAAACTGGGATAAAGCAAAAACTCAACATTCGCTGGACTAGACGGGTGAAATGTCAACCCGTTTATAGGTATATAGTTATAACCAAATTTATATAATATACAATCGTTTATCAAAACAACAGGGTATACCATCGAACAAACAGCAGACGCAACTTCATCAGAAAACATGCATATCATCAACGGTATTTACGACCTTTGCGCCAACTTGAGGACAAAGGAAATACCGGTCGGTTAAAACAAACATCTCAAAGCTTGTAGTCATTCCCGTCAGAATTTGACGTTTTCAAACCTTTCAGCGACACCGCCAAGATGTTACCAAATACTCAATGCTGTCTTGTTTTGATGCCTTTTAACGGCGGAATTGACCAATTACCGGTAATTTACAGCATTTCGGGACCTATAGAGCCATATGTGTGGTTGGGTTTGTTCGACCAATTTGTGTACTTAAGGGAGATGTGTAAAGAGTTGAAACATAAAATTTGGGCCTCAGAACCCACCGAGGAGGACTGTCGCAAATTTGATATCCTCGCGGGACAGCTAGTAGACTGTTCAAATAAACGGTTAGTGGTTTTTTCTTTCTACTTCTTCATGGTGTGTGCTCTTGGTGCAACAAGAGAACGTCACTGAAAGACCATTTGCCAGACAAACGGAAATTACTGAGTAGTATGCACATCCGCTATTGATTCCGTCTGTATTATTCTGGGTAGACCTGTTTGGAGGTTACAGACGACTGCTGACCCTCAACATCAGGTAAGCAGGTCTAATTGTTAAACACGATTTCAGTTACTGTACTTTGGACCACCTAGGTAAAACGCTTGGAATATTCAACTGCTTAAAACCTAACATTCGTCATCCCATTTAACAGTAAAGGGACGGTGTTGCTGGTACTAAAAGTCATGTACTTTTGATAGTTCAGTGTATGGAAACACATCCAAATACTCCTAAGCGTTCAAACGGAAAAATTATACTGGAAACAGTGATGGATTTGACGTCGGGTGGAACACGGCGCAGGTAGTTCGTCAGCAAAAATTAGGAGAGGGGCCAACTTCAACCAAGGCCAGTCAGACCTTACGGTTTTCTAGCGTGTGAATCTGTCACAGCTGCGTTCGGTGGAGTACACATAGCTGTGCCTCTCGAGACAAATATTGATCGTGAACTCACCTTTCGGAGTGGGTACGGTCAGAGAGGTTGATCACTTACTTCCAGTTCTATCCCATCCTTATTCCCAGATGTATGCATATACGCTATCAAACCAGCATATATTTGTAATGTTGGCCACATTTTGCACAAAAATATTCCATCCATCTTTCCTGTTTGCTGTTGGATGTCGATACGGACAGCCTAGAGGAATCTGTATCCCTTATGTCTCTGGTAGTGAGAATAATGAATCCAAGGATGGTGTGTGACAGTAGTCAGGGTTTCTTAATTCTTATTACCGTCCCAAGGTTTTGGATCATGTGAAACTTGCAGAAATGGGGGACATGCCACGCAATACCGCAGGTCATCTGTGACTAACGCTGACCTTTCCAAGGAAGATTACGTGAACGTCATGATGAAATATTTTTGTAACTGTAGACACAAAACGCACCCAAACCGATTGTCGAGCAGCAACATCGGCGCGCTTCACCACACGTCGCAGCTTTGTGGCTATATGATGTGCTTAACCCGAATATAGGTTTCAGATCTCACTGAGTCTCAGCGCCAGCTTCTACAGTAATGCCGAACCAAGGTCGAATTGCACCTCCAGCTATAATCTCAAAGCAGACGTTTCGCACTTATAGGGTGCTTTATATATTCCAGACGAGCGAGAGATTACGAACTTCATAAATCAAATGCGTCAGCATTACATTTATAAATAAAACACTTGGTTGCTGGAAGTGAAGTGAACAGTGAGTAGGGACGAACATCATACAGACCAAATCCATACCATTCTACATCAGTCATTAATTAGTTGCCCAGACTTAACTGCGAGTGAAAAGTTGCGGCCACAATATTACATCAGCGGCTATGTACTTAATGTGCCTCCCTTGTTTTCAGAGAAAGTACAATTGACAAGTACTGAAAAAACGGACATTTATATGGCGCATAACCATTAGTAACAAAACCAACATGCTCCATGTACCAACTTACTGGGCGAACATGTTTCGTGATATAAAAACACAGTTTTCTTCTATTTAAACTAATCAGCCTTATGGAACTTTACGTGTCCTATATAATCATCTGCCAATATCCGGTTAATCGGAAGATTTATCACAAATAGTTTGGATCAATGGTGGCTACAGTCGAGTCGATGGCACTGTAAAATGTGATTACTAAATTTTTGATGAAGTCCTCTTCGGTGGGCTGTAACGTTCCAATTTTGTATTTAACCCCCTTTTATACAAATCACTTTCAATTTTACAACTTAATCAAACAAACTCAACGGTATACTTGGTTATTCTGATTCTGAAGTCAATGTGTGATATAGTTGGTTTTATCTGGCACAGGAGACGTATTCTAGCTGTTCTGTTTAATTTTTCAAAAGGACTTGTGAGGCAAAGTATGTATTGTTGTCACTATATTCGTTGAAAATTAAACAATCCATCTGCATACTCAAAAAATGATTTCACTTTCAGGACTGATCATTTTGGTCGATATACTTAGTTATTTGCTCTGCATCCTTGTGATGGCCATGATTGATATGCTTTGTCCGCCTTTGTTATGCAACGGTTTTACTATTTCAGTATCCTGTACAGTTGGTTGATATGTGCGATTCGACAGCGTACGTTCTGTGTTGTTGTGCTTAATTATGTTTCGCGATTCTTATATGTCCGATCGTTATCCTATATAGCTCAATTCTAGGTACAACAATCTTCTATTGATCACCGGATGTTGCACGATAACAGTCTATCGAATCTAGTTTCGAACTCGGTGATTGTTTTCACCTAGGCGTATCTCAAACACGAATCGATGACAACGTTACTTAAATTATCCTTGTTGGAAATCGGAATTTCTTGTTGAATACTTGAATTAGGCCCATCTCCCAGCCATCATGATTGTCCCCTGAGAGTCCTCTGACCGCACCCTGAATGCCAAATGAGGATTCCAACTTGTAGAGACACTTTCGGTTTGCTACGCGCTAAACCGTCTTGCTACTTATTTTGACTGCTGACACTATTGATATTCATGTAGACTGAACATCACCTACAATTTATCGCAGCCACCGCATTCCCATAAACTTTCCAGTGGGCGCCTTTCGGAAAGAAGCACTAGACTCGAGTTTCGCTCTCGATGGACCAGCTCGTCAGTAGTGCATATCATCGCCACTGCCGGGACTTCAACCACGGACAAGCTGTTCATGAGGCAACTGTGTTTACCACTGCGCCATTGACCTCACATTAGGCACGAACGAATTATCGTATGTAAACACTCAACCACTTTCGCTTGACATTTCGAAACTGATTATGTCTGCTTGCATGTCTGCATTTTCTCATTTGTTTAGCTGTCCAAGGTCACAATTAACAAGTAACAACTTCGGGTCGCTAGCTACTGGTTTGTCGCGCTTCACCTCTGTTGTGCCTCGCTTAAAGCTTGCTTTCCTGGTCTACCAACGATATAGTCTTTGTCCACCAATTGGTTTTTTGGCTTAATTATTGTGGAGAATAAGCACGATTCTAGATAGGAATGTTTCAAGCCTCTACAACTTGGTGAACCCGATAATTAACCTTTTTTCAGCACCCATTTCGGCTCACTACAATTTGATGATGCCGGTTAATTTTTTTCTGTAGTTTTTTCTCTCGGTTCTCTGCAGCAAATTAGTGAACCCGACTTTCATTAAATCCGGTAAACCATTTTTATTCCTGGAAAGCTATTTGCCATGTTTTTCAATATTTGTTCATTTATATACGCGTGGTTTTTTCGCTGGTTTTCATATTGAGTAGAAATATATATTTTTTTCATTTCAACTCTATCTTGCCGTGGACAACAAACAGAAGCCGACAATTGAAGCACTCACCATTACATTACATTACATTACAGTTTTTAGAGATGGAAACCTCCTTGTGGTTTGTGTACTTGGAGGCGGAGTTCTGCAATCAACGTATCACCGCAGATCAAGCAAAATTTAGTTAACTTTTCGCTAGGCTTCCTTTCAAGTGTGTGGCCTCCTCCTGAACTTATCCACCGAACATAGGTATGAAGCTCTCAAGGGAGCTGTAATCAAACGGATCACACTGTCTGATAGATCGAAGCTACAGCAACTATTTATAGTTCTGTAGTTAGTGATAAGCGATCGTTAGATCTATTGCTTCAAATGCAAAAGATAATAGATCCCTTATCAATGGATGAGGTGTTCTTCAAGCAATTATGGATGCAGCGTCTCCTGGCGAACACACACTATCCTCGTGGCTGCTAAGTCGCCTTCCTTGTTAGATGCCGCACACTTCGCAGGCGATATACAAGACCGTTTTTGTACCGGTCCCTCTATCTCATTCACAGCGATGACGAGCCAGACGGCAGAGACTCTCAACAGTCTTGATCTTCCAGCACCGCAGGGATCATCCTGTCACCATCGGCAAACGATTGGCCCACTGCTTGGGCAGAGATTGTAGCCCTTCGATGGAATTTCGCCTGCCTCAGGACACGTTCCTCCTTCCTTCGACGCCGGAGTAAATCTCCCCATAAATGCCCTCAGCCGTCTGGTGAACTGTGCTGGTATTATAACAAATTTGGCAATCGGGCAAAGTGTTGCATCGCCCCACGCAAATACTTCAACCAGGGAAACACTCAAACCAGCCCGCAACGACGACAAACGTGGCCGGCATCCTCCCCAGCAGTCGCCCCTTTCACATTCCGGATTTAAGTTCCAGGGCCACGTTCCTGGTCGATACTGGGGCGGAAGTCGACGTGGTTCCCCGACAATCCGGCTGGGCGACCCCACTTCCCTACATATGCGTCGTGCCATCAACAACACGCCTATTCCTA
>LUCH01001233.1:85839-116645 GCA_013368495.1 Paragonimus heterotremus | reverse complement strand
AACCGTCGGTGCCGTGTTACAACAGCTTGTCCATGACCAATGGCAACCCCTAGGTTTCTTCTCCAAACGTTTGTCACCTGTTGAATCTCGGTATGGAACGTTTGGAAGAGAATTACTTGCTATTTATCTAGGTATCCACCACTTCCAACATACGCTGGAAGTTTGTCTGTTCGTTGTGTCTACGGATCACAATCCTTTGGTGTACACCTTTGTTTCCTCATCAAATAAGTACTCCCCCGGGGAGATCAGACACCTGGACTACGTTTCGCAGTTAACCTGCGACATGCAACATGTTCCAGGTGCCCTCAACCCTGCCACTGACGCTCTCTCACGCGTCCACCCTACACTAGTCACACCTGCTTCTATTGACCTTAGTGGCCTAACTGCAGCCCAGGCACAAGAGCCTGATTTCCAAACTTCCTTGCAACGTTACGCCTCAAAGCTGAGTGCCATTCCGCTGTCGAATGCAGACGGAATCATTCTTTGCGATATGACCACGAGTATTCCCAGAAGTGTAGTTTCTGAACAAGTACGCTTCCAGGTAGCAAAACCTAAAAGAACAATAGGCTGTATCAAAAAGACATTCGGTCTACCGGATGCGATGCTGGCTGTTTACAAGATGTGTACTCGATCTCGACTTAAGTATCGCACCTTCATTTACCACCACCTAAGCAAATCCGATAGATTTGTGTTAGAAAATCTTCAACGCTCATTGACCAGAGGTTTACTTGGATATTCATCGTCACTCACCTATAGTGCGCGTTGTCAAACACTTGGCATTAATCCAATTTGGTTACGAAGACTAAAGTTGAATCTTACACTTATGTATAAATTGACACACTCGGACGCCATCACCACAGCGTTCGCGGTTCATTTCCAACACAGCTCCTCATATAGTCCACAAGATAAGGGTTCCTCTTTGCCAACTCTGTTAGCTCGTAAAAAGATACGAGCGAACTTGTTTATTGTAAAATATTCCTACATTTGGAATAGACTTCCGAATGAAATCAGAGCCAGTAACGGCGTTCAGCGTTTTAAAAAAGGACTAGACGGCTTCCTTACCTCATTAAACATAATGTCGATCTTCAAAATTAGTATATTTTTGATGGCCTGTTTGAATGTGGTCCATATAACGCTTAGCCGTCAGCAGGATAAATGTATGTACCCATCTTCACCATCAGGGTATAATCTAAAACAGCTTGCTCGTAACTGTTTACTGCATACCCACCGATTACTCACACCCCATATCGCGTTTGATTCATTACGCACCCACGAAACTGCATCATTTTACTCCTGTGCGTCACTTACATAGAGTTGTACTTAAAACAAAAAGAAATAGGAAAAAGGAATTATATCTCACATATACACTTTCCCACTTTTTACGTATATGCCCCTTCGTAACAACCTGTTCACCGTGGTAATTGATCAGACTATAGTTAACGGTAGCCAGTATTGACGGTTAACTTGGCCGGCGTATAAAAACTCTCCACAGAAGACTGTAGAAAAATACTCCCTCGTTTACCTTATGTAATTTGACTATAACCGCAATTCACATCGTGCGTTGTCTTCCTCTCCTCAAACCCCTCCCATTAACCATTAGTATCAGTTGCTTACTATGAAATATATATTCTACTTTAAACATAAACCTTATAAAACAAACTGATGTCAAAAATACACAATAAACCCACTGAAACCTCAACTCATATCGTGTGTTGTCCTCGCGCCTCAAAACCCTCCTCGTCAACCATTAATAACTGCTGTGAGCTACGAAATATAGATTCTGACTTAAACATCAACCCTATTAAACAAACTGACGTCGAAACTTCGGACGGAGTCTGAATTATCACGTGATAATCAGACTAGAAGTAGCTGCTGTTAACCCAATTATCGCAAAATACCGGAACAATAATTTGCCAATATTATATACTTTATTGGAAAAACAAAATTATCATTATCGCACAAAGTTTTTGTCAAAAAACACATTTGTATTAAACTTCATATTACATGTGATTACTTCACATTTTCCTGTTCAACACATGACATTGCACTCTTTATCTTGCTCCCACGGGCATCCATAATGCGAAGAAATTGTTCGCGATGAACGAGGGCTCAAAACTTCCTATGGGCCGAGCGATTAGTAAGATTTTCAACTTTTCAACGTTTTCGGGCAGTCTTTGAGGTCCCGCGCTGAAGTCTGCTCAATTCTTCGCCGGATTTTGGAATTTCCCGTCCTCCCTAGTCCAAACTGAATTGTTTCAACATTTTTCCGATCGAAGTTTCACCAAATAACGGCGAAGTCCTTCGAATATACACTTGCACGTATTTCCTGGTGTGACCTTGAAATATTTGAAACATCGTCTTCACTTAACCTTATAAAAGATGAATTAACGTAACATCTCTATCTTTGGACTAAACCTGTGAAACGAACGAACTGTATATTTTTTTAATGTGTGAATCGAACGTTGTAAACTGTACCCGTTCGCTGTCTGATTACGTCTTCTTTTGTCAGCAGGTTTCATGTTTGTCTTTTTATATATCCATTTGTTGCTTTGTATTACATGTAGTTATCTGTCATGATCACACACATCCGAGCGTGTTTCACATAAATGCGTTGAGAAAAATATATTATTATTATTACTAGCGTACCTGCGTGCTATCTTCAACCAGCTTCAAAGTCTGTCGTACCCTGGTATTCGAGCCACAGTGAACCTAGTAGCCGATCGATTTGTTTGGCCTAAGGTTAATTCAGACGTCTGTGATTAGGCACGTGCTTGCCTGCAGTGCCAACATTCCAAGACACACAAGCACTCACGCAGCTCAGTTTCCTCATTCGGTCTTCCGGGTGCTAGGCTTTCACACGTCCACTTAGATTTAGTTGAACCGTTGTCGCCTTCACCTGGCTATGTTTACATATTAACCTGTGTTGGCCGATTCTCAAGATGGCCGGATGTCATCCCACTAAAGAACTGCTCCTCCGAGGCTATCATGAGCGCCTTCTTGGAACATTGGGTGGTCACCTACGGGTGCCCTACAACCATTACGACAGACCGCGGTTTGCATTTCGAATGCTCAACATTCGAAGTTATGACGAAATTTGTTGGATGCTGGCGCATTCGTAACGCAGCATGCCATCCGTCCTCGGATGGTTTAGTGAAAAACTCACATACACAGCTTACAGCTTCGCTTAGTGCCACCTCTTATCCGGTATGGAGTGCAATCCTCCCCTTTGTCCTTCCAGGGATCCGAAACACGCTGTAGGCTGATCTTCAATGTACTCCGACAGAATTGGTCTACTGCTGCACCTTGCGTTTGCCTGGTGAATTTGTTTCACCCCCTCCATTAGCATCTTCTGTTTCTTCAACCTTTGTTTCCACACTATCGCGATATATGCGGCAGATACAACCCACACCTCCACATGAGCAAAATAGGCCAGGGCAAACGCACAAGGATTTGGTCAACTGTTCACATGTACTCGTCCGCTGTGATGATGTACGCAAGCCGTTTCAACTTCCTTACTCGGGACCTCTCAAAGTGCTTAGACGAACACCAAAGCACTTCACGGTCGACCGTGATGGTCGACATGACACTGTTTCCGTCGATCGTCTGAAAGTCGCATATGTGGACGAAGACATTGCTCGAGTCTCCCCTTAGCCATTCATAGAAGCCCCCGTCCCTACGCCGTCCCATCCGCCGGACATCGCACACCTGCCCCGATCCACACGCGGTCAGGACGTCGCGTTCATTTTCCGGCACGCTATTTAGATATTGTTTATTACACAATTTTTTCTCCCAGTAACCTTCCCACTTCAGAAGCAAACAAAAGACCGCAGAACACGAAAAACGAAGAAGACATTTGGTACAGCAATACCTGGAGTTGAACAAGCACTAGAAAGTTACACGGTGAGTCTGTATATAATTTCTGCTCGCCAGATACTCATTTTCTTTCTATATTCCAGGTAACGCGCAGGTTACGGTGGGGGGAGAGCGCACTGCCGTCTGTCGTGGCAGCAGTAGGGAAGGCCGACCCCCATCTTTTTCTCCTCGAGTTTCTGTAGGTTGAGTAGCCCTCTCCGACAGCACCACCCTAGGGACGCACGGACAATTCCGGATATTGCCGGCAGACCGACTTCTCTTCACCGTTTCCAACCTTCTTCAACGTGGCATACGTAGCTATTCTTGAATACGCCTGCTCCCCGCTCAACCGACGGTAACTTCAGTGCCTCTTGCTCTGTTTCCTGTTTGTTTTTTATCAAAGGCTTTTAAGCTTGAAGCCTTCTAGGGGGGAATTCTGTAGAGCCACTCTTGATTTGCCACGCATTCAAACTATCTTGCTATTTATTTTGTTCGTTGACACCACTGATATTGTACGATTGCATGTCTGCATTTTCTCGTTTGTTCAGTCGTCCAAGGTCACAATTAACAAGTAACAACTTCCGGTCGCTAGCTACTGGTTTGTCGCGCTTCGCCTCTGTTGTGCTTCGCTTACAGCTTGCTTTCCTGGTTTACTTACAATATAGTCTTTGTCCATTAATTAGTTTTCTGGTCTAATTATTGCGGAGAATAGGCACGATTCTAGATGGGAATGTTCCAATCTTCTACAAACTGTGCACTTTCGGGCCAATCATAGGTCAGTCAGTGGAAAAACCAGCCCGGGGTTCAATATAATATTGTAAGTAATTTTCCTTTTTTCTACTACCTATTCACGCTTTATCAAACGTCTGGGGCACAAAAAACCTAGGAAATATACCCTCCCAGCCTAGTTGTCACGACCGTCCTATGAAAATACCCGAGTGACACTTGAGTGCCTCCGGCGGACATACTGTGGCAATACAATACTGTATCTCATCCACCGTGTTCCATTCCACTATTGTAGTGAAATGATCATATTAAAAGGAACGTTGTATTCAATTAAATGTAACAGAATATGAGAAGGATGTGCAACGTAACATCAGAAATCATCATTCTCAGGGTTACTGGCATCTGAAACAGTGGATTTGCTGTGTCTTCTTCCGTGCCTTTCATGTCCCTTTAATATCCACCGCTGTACTTCTCCTTGACAATCTTGTCTGTTGAACCGTTACGTTCGCACGCTTTGTTTGGTCACTGAATACGTAACCTCTACATGAGATACAAGTCAAAGTTGTAAGTATGAGTTGGAAATGATATATCTCTATAACTAATCGAGATACATCTAGAGTGAAACAAAACAATCTTACAGTACTCTTTCTAAGCATTCAAACAGTACTAGTTAGATTTGCGGGTTCATGTCGAGAAATCTGAATAGGCCCTCCTGAACTTGCACAAAATTCGAACATGAGCCATAATAATACAAGTTCCATGGGTGTGCTTTTTGGTGTACATTTCTTCTAGATATGTTTTACCACCACGTTCAGTCATAAACAGTAGCATGAGAATACACTCTTCCCCAGAGGCGGATACTATTCTCAGGTTACAAGGTGGATATGATGAACAACATATACATTGCTTGTATTCCATCATTAAACATACCCAGCTCACCATAATTCTTTGTAAGACCTCGTCCAGCGTTACGGCTGCATTAAAGCAACTCGAGAAAGCAACAGGACACCGGTTCACCAACAACTAAGTCGCTCCATCCAGTGAAAAATTCCAGTTGCCATGAGACAACCCATAATACGGATATAAACCAAAATTAAATATGTTACGAGGTTTATCCAATTTACAACTACCGCGGCAGTTAAAAACTCTAGTTGGAAATTAATCATTGGAAAACTATATCGTACGCTACGTTTGAGACGAATTAATAAACCCCCCCATCTGGAACCGTCATAGGACACTCAAAGGACGGTTGATCGTCCTATGGGCGTCCCATGTGTTGGCTGAGAAGGATGCTGCGATGCTCGAAGGTCACAACGAATATGGCAGAAATAAAAAAAGACAAAATGTGTGGCAATGTTATCGGTGTTTATTGGCCTTTACGTTTCAATGACACTAGTAACGCTGATGAAGCCAATACTCAGTCGAACTTCACTATTGCCAGGCTAGAACTGAGGCGCTCAGCCAGAGAGGGAATAAAAAATAGCATTATCGCAGGCCGCAGAACAGGTGACAGCCTGTTATGTCTTGATAAATTTAATAACGTGTCGCTTTATTCACAGCTGGAAGAACATCAGAAACTGTCGTTGGTCTGCAAGCATGTGTGTCAAGCAATGTGTGATGGATTGTCAGAACCAAATTTCCGCCTTCTGTAAGTCTGAAGTTTTTAAGAGTATTTAGTAATAGTGTTGGTCTTGGCGCCTTTAATGAACTCTGCAGATCTAATAAAGTCTCCGGTAGACTCCGTTCATTAGCGAGAGGAGTAATCATTTGGAATTCCCAAGACAGCTTAAGAACTGTACTGAAACTGAAGTAAGGTATTATGATAGACGGATGCGCTACCGTTTACGTTGTTGTCAAGAGAGAGCTTGAGAAGTGACTGGGAATTATATAATGTTGCCACAATTAATGGCTTTCTGGTGAGCATCAGCGTTTTTTAACTCCAAAGTCAATGGGCTTCGGGGAAGCTTCATAAATATTTTATTTTTTTTAGTCGAATTGGTCGAATTCAGTTGTACAGTTTCCATGATGTTTGTCCTTTGATCTACGTTTTTATGTTAAAATATTCAATAACCCAAGAAAGGAGCAGGTAGACAGATAAAGTGTTACAACGCTTCCAAAACTTCTTGGGATCCCCAATTGTTGGAATCAGTTTAACAGAATTGTACCCAGTCAGTTAGTTCTATCAAAAACCGAACGATAATGAAAACCAAGACTCAGCATTTTGACCCTTGTGTATTAATATCTAATCTGGAAAATAGAGTGTACAGAGGGGACACGTCAAGCTAGCGAGGCGCGGAGTGAGTTGTGATTTTAGCTCAGGACGGATGTTACAGAATAGATGGCTTGACTAAAGTGGAAGTAGATGGAAATATCAAAATCATCAAGAAGGTACAACTGAATGTGACTATCAAGGATATTATTCATTATGTGTTCTGAAAACTATTGTCAGCTTATAATGACTGTCCATTTTTACGAAAATCTGCAGTACTGCTTTCATACAAGCGGAATTAGGAAGCTCATTTGAGAATTTTGGGTGTTTTGAAACATATTGTGAAAGAATTGTTAATCAACTTACACACACATTGGACTAAATATGCCGACTAGATTAAGTTTAGGTGTTTGCTTCGCAAAGCGTGAAAATAGACAGCAAGTCATACTCGTACCAAGTGCAGAAAGTTGTCGTGCTGCGCATAGTAACTCCTGTACACTTTCAACAGAAAACAGGAGTCTACGAATGAACTTGCGACGTTTTTAATCTTTCCCTACTACGAAAACCTGTTAAATGGATTTCGGTTCGTACAGACTTCCCCTACATGGTTGGCGGCATCCTAGACGGACTAGCCTGTCACAGTGACCGAAGCCAAAGGACGCCTGCGCTTTAAACCAACACCCCAAGTGGCTTGCGCTGCACCACTTGCGGTTCCACCCACACACCACGTATCCGGTGTAAACCCGAAGGAATAAGACCAGTAGGTGTGTAAGTGAGGTCTTTGTGTCCAGCTGGCCAATGCTGGTTAGCCAATTGAATGGCTAGCACGGAAAGGAAATCCTTATCTCTCGGAAAGTAAACAGTGAGAGAGACTGCAATGACAAGATCTATACCAGGGAGAAAGGTGTGTGAAATGTAATACAAAAAGCATTTCAGTATACGAGTGAATGCTAGTGCATTCCAGAGAGGATAAGGTTGAAAAACGAAACTCAAAATTGAACTACGAAAAGATCAGACAGACGATTCATCATTCAATACAACAATAAAGCCCAAGAAAAGTGTAGGTAGAAGATCACAGACACCCAAGTTTCTGAAAAGAGGAGCAGATTAGTTGCCAAACGACCATGGTCTTGATCGATGCAACCATTAACAAAAACAGAACGGATATGCTGATATGACCTACCTGAGTCTAGCGTACCCGTTGTCTCTTCGCCGACGGTGCACTGAGTACGTTGGTGACCTACTAATCCAAGGCGGCCAGCGCATTCGCGGCCGCACTACTATATTGAGGACGAACCAGCTTATATTTTCGGGGGTTTACAACACTTCTAAAGACAGTAAACAATCGTTTTCCTTCTACAGTCTTACCATTGATCAGATCCCCGCTCCACCTAACTCTGAATGCATTACTTGGGTTCGCAAACTGATGAACACCGAGGGTAGATGACGACGAAAGATAGCTTCATTCTGTAAGAAATTCGGATGTCATTCAAAGAGATCAAACTCTCTCTGGAGGGACCGCAAGGACAAAAATGAGTGGTCATCGACTGTAATAACATTACCAAACGACTTACGTATTAGGACGTTCACTCACTATCAAGAATAGACGAAAGAAGTATCGGACCAGTAGTTGAGATTTAGTGTGTACACTGCTTCAAAGCTTGCAATGGCACGTACCGAAATTCGGCGTATCCGGCGTGGGATTATTAACGGTCATTGAAGATCACCTGAGCTAAAAAATAACTGAACCATATTCTTCCCTGCACGTTATCGCCCATGGTGGAGACCATGCAGGGTGGGGTGTGAACTCAAATAAGCTCTTATCTGCACTATTTCTGTATTTGAATACGTTTGGATACAGACTCAGTAACAAATAACGCAAAATAAGCAGTAAGAAGACAACACAAAAGTAAGGCGAGCTGTTCAACCGTAACAACAGTAACTACATATACACACACACACTCTAAGCGTGCTCTGAGGTCAACCAGCTTGATGACTATAGTGGCTGGGCTGTCATGTAGATCGGACACTTGTTACATATGTTGCATAAAGCCACATGGTACTTCCGGTGGTCGAATACAACCCTGTAAGTTACAGAGGGTTACTGAAATGGGCAGTATCATTCGGTGTATAACTTCGAGGATCAAATGATATGAAAGCCTTTGTTCATCAGTAATGGACTGCGTACTATGACGAGCTCTGCTAACAGGTACGTAAGACCTGGGATCCTTCTAGCCTGCGGAAGCTCTAAGAACTGGTGTTCTTGAAAACGGTTTGGACACAACCCTCATCAGACAGCCCTGTTTTGAAGGATGTCATATTGCTACAATCCAGTCGTGCTTGACAATCACCACGATCAATAGCGGACTTAACCTTAAGTTTACCAAGGCGAAACGCAAATAATTTCCGTGGCTTACGAAAAATACCGTTGACATTGACCGGGTTTAGGATATGTTAAAAAACAGGCACAAATCGTACGAACCTACTCCTTACCACTGAGTCATATTGTAAATTGTCACTTTGCCTATTCCAGCGCATGTTACTAAAGATGGTAGGTGGATTTGTTTCTGTTATGTAGGGGATGTTGCGATTACCTGACCTCATGAAATGAGTCGATGGCTAGTGTTTAGGCAAGGAGATAGCAAGGAATATACTGTTCCAAAAATTGGCAGATGCAGTGTTATGTCCGTAGAAATAGAAGCTTAGAACTAATGTGTTGGAACTGGCCCGACAGATTAATACCCAGTCTGTGGTCACTATCGAAAACCGATCGACAATGAAAAACAAGGACTCGGCGCGTTGACTCTTGTGTATTTGTATCGACCCTGGAAAGTGAAGTGTACAGAGAAGGCACGTGAAGCTGGCGGGGCAAGGAGCGAGTTGTGATTGTAGCTCCGGGACGGATAATAGAGAAGGAATAGCTTGACTAGAACAAAAGTACGTGAAAATAAACATGATCATCAAAAATGTACATGTGAATGCGACTATCATAAATATCATTTATTATAGTCGCTACAAATGTCCTTCCCGCCTATTTTAAGTCCCAGCTGATTGTGTGCGGTCTGTGAAGTACAGTTCAAGACGTTAAAACAGGAAGGAGACAGACAGATATCGGACAATGCTACACCTCAATCTTCTATCCAAAAAGACCAGAGAGAATGTTGATTTAGTTGTACAGACTTGGAAAGTGGTATTAAAAATCCTGGAGTCTCTATCTTATAAGTGGCTTAAGATACATCGGATCTGATTTCCCAGTTGTGTTTTTAAGTTTGTGTTTACCCTATCTCCAATAAACTGAAATGATAGTAGTTGACGGGACAGCGATAAAAGCATTATTTGAGCAGCAGAATGGACAAATCCATGGTAATCTTACCAACTGGTAAGGAAGGATTCACGGTTACCATTAACACCAGGGACTTTATGAAGGAGGCACGTGAGTAACTAAAGGATATGAACAAGTACAAACAGTTGACAGGGACCAGAAGAACAATTTGGCAATCACGGTTGGGAATATGTTAAAACATATAAACAGAAGAGCGCTTATCAAGAAAACCGATAATATCAGAACAAAACCTAATTGTTCTACAGGTCCATTCGATTGTGGTCTATCAAAAGTTCAAAACTTTGGAATATTTCCTTATTATTCACTAGCACTACTTAGATAAGTGACGTATAACTCGATCATGATCATCAAAGGAATTTCGAAGAGGAGTGAACCATCTTACAGCAGAATGAACCAACTTTTCTAATCAATCCGAATGGTTTCCTATGAAAATCCATCAAACCACTATTCCAGAAGATGAAAACCTGATATCTTTTAATAGCAGTGCAGTCGTTTCTTCACTGAACACCTTGCTGGCTAGAGAGAGATTGACAACACTGTTAGGAGCACGCAGAGTCGTTGAGGTTATTCAGAAGACTGGCTGGACAAGTATGTGGCAGTTGTTGTGCCTTCGTCTTCAAACGTGTTTCAAACTCACCTGAACAGTTCACTAGCAGAACAAAAGGTTCACTATTTTCGAACTTGCAGCAAATGCAGTTATGCAGTGACGTGAACAAACTATCTTCCTTAGAATTAAACCAGAAATGCGAAAAACGTGGGATATGGCTTGCTGCAGACTGATTGCTAACAACCACCTCCGGATACGTCGCTCAGAAGGTGTAATCGGTCAGGCAAAAGCTAGTGTCTACCAGGAAACAGCTGACGCCAACCAAAGTCTAAGCCGTTTCAGCATCGACCTGTCAGCGTGAAGTTGTACGACAGCGTTGTTTATAAGTGCATGTGCTCAATACAATCCACTCAAACTATCTGGATCAGTCTGCTCTCGATCGAGGATATTTTAGACCTGACGGCTAGAATTCTACTCTCATCAGAAACCACAGTGTCAGAAAAACCGACGGCAATCATGCGGATTGTATTCAGAGCTCAAAGACAAACTTCCAATTGAATAAACTAAATGTGTAACCTGAAAAGTCGCTTGTTGGTAACTGAACAGTCGGGAAATAATTGAACACACTGTTGTACCAACACTTGTTAGTGGAAAACACGCGACCAAGAGCCGACGGCTTTAGTAAATATGATCAACAATAGTTGTTAAATAACTTTGTTAAACATTATAGCACTTGGCAGAGCACAAAACCGAGATACACAATTCAATGTACACACGTATAGATCTTGACGAAGTCTGCGAACGGATAGAAAATCGAAAGAATAGATTAACGTTTCGATCGGAAATACCATTTCATTAATAGCCAAGTCAATGGTCACAAGGCCATTTGACTGCCATTCATACGCCAGCCACAACTGTTCGAAGTTTTAATAGTAGGAGTTCAGAAGCTTCAGATCTACACGGTAGACCCTTCAATTCTTGTGTTCACCAATGTTTCTCGACCTCATCCATTAAGCTTTCAGTTTCTCCACAATACAGAACTTTTAAAACGATTAGTTTCCCTCCTGCGAAATTGCACTGATGATGTTTCACAGCAAGGTGATAAAAAGTTTGGCAACCAATGGTCATGCCCGAAGAAGGACCCAACAACAACAACAACTGCCTTCGTGAGTTCCTTAATATCAGTCTGAATGTTTCTTCGTGATTGACAACTGCGTGTCCTGAAGGTTATTACAGGGCAGCCAAAAGAGTCTTTGATGCGGTCATACTAAGCCTTACGAAAACGTTTTCTAAATGTTGCATGTACGCAGACACGAACCGCCTTTTGTAAACTTATGGCTATTGTAGTTTCCCATGTTTTTGGTCTTGATCCAGCGAAATATTCTGCCTCACCCTTAATTTACTAAGTCACCTGCAGTTGTGATCACAAGTGTATTGGTAAGAAGAACCGAAGTTTAAAAGAACGGATAGCGGAACGCATTCTTAAGTGGTTGCAGAATGAGATGACCCAACAAACACCAGAAACTCAGTGGATAATCCGGAACCCATGTCTTCAACTTCTAAATATATCTTGCATACATGTCAATTCATCGACCGTTTAACATCGTTCACTGTGTTGTCATGCGGTCGAAACCCGTAACTGTTGGCATTCACAGAAACAATGATGATCAAGCAGAATCGATCACTTCACAATGCACAAAAGTGCCCGTGTTTCTGTTGGTGTATGTTATATTTAATTACTTTTACTGTTATACACAGTCGCTGATAATGAACGAAAACTTTAACGTCTCATAACATGTCTTTTTGCCATGCTGATGACTCTCAAGTGACTCAACGTTCGGTTACATGCTCAGCATACGTCGAAATATCTGCTGAAATCGCTAAATGGAATCAGTAAATTAAAGCCCAGTTGCTCAAATATAGGACAAACGCTATCAGTCATTAGCGAGTAGACATTCTGTAGCCAAAGTGCACCGTCTTGGGGGCTACACGCACCACTGAGATCTATACATTTTGAAAATTTATAGACGAATTAGATAAGTAGAAAAACTCGGTACACCGGCGAAGCGCCCAAATATACCAATATATCTGAACATCTTAGTCACTAAAAAGTCGTCAAAATGCGCACTGGTAGTTCAGTGGCTTTATCTAAGTCAGTTGCTAGGTGAATTTCTGGTATGTTTAGCTCAATCACTCAACTCGAACATATTCTAGTATACGTCACATATTTAGTTAACGTAGAGCTTGAAAGAGGCTACCATACTATGAAAAGCGTTACTTTTTTGAAATTGCTAAACACGAAGTATTCACCAAATAAAATGGTTAGATCGCCAGTTGTGTTAAGTTTAAAAGCTGGACCTGATAGTTCTACGTGGGATCAAGCCTTAAATATAATATTGCCGAGTAACTCTTAAGAAAACTGTGAGATGGCGACTACTTCAAATGCAAGTAAATAATGCCCGTAACAGTAGAAAACAAAATGTCATGATAAAAAATGTTGTTATACATAAGGATAACGGACGGAATCAAAACTGAACAAAAGAAAAAAAAGCACGAGATGAAATTTCACGTCTTGTGTGTGCGACCAGATCGAATACAATACAGATATGAGACAGAAGATTTAACAAACAGCTGCTGGTTAGTGTTTCAGATTGATATTAATAATTTTGGATGAGACCTAGCTGTGAAAAGTCAGGGCTTCGGCTGGATTCGAACCAGCTACAGAAACATCATGCCACAACGCAGCAAGCTCTCTACCAGCTGAGCTATGCAGCCACGCCAGGAGCTCGGAAATTTCACAGTTTGACTCGGTCACCCTCTCGTCCCAGTGTCTCATATGGAATCCACCAATTCAATCTGCCAAGCTGCCCATTAATAATACAATTTCTATGTTCAGCAATCGCGTTGGTTGATTCCAGCGTGAAATGATCGAGAAATCTTGCCGGGGCAGTCGATCCCCTGTATCATTTGATGGATTCTATATGAGACAGTGGGATGGGTGAGTAATCGGGTCCAAATGTGACATTTCCGAGCTGCTGGCGTGGCTGCATAGCTCAGCTGGTAGAGAGCTTGCCGCGTTGAGGCATGGTGTTTCTGTAGCTGGTTCGAATCCAGCCGAAGCCCAGACTTTTCAAAGTTGGGTCTCATCTAAAATCACCAATGTGCCAAACTGCTCATTAATAATAATTTCGTGATTTCAGTATCAGAAGATAAGAATGTCGATAATGTTTGGAGGTTTGGAACCAAAATTTGACCAACTTTACATTTCCACCATAAAAAGTAGCAAGACAAACAATACAACGGATACAAGAACCAATCCGTCAGACGAAGCAGACAGGCCAATGAATCAAGCATGAACAAGGTTTGTATGATGAAGAACCTATGAATGTCCCCTGAGATTAGGATGTGAACAAACCTTCGACCAAACAGACTTCACATGTCTTTGCGGAAAGTTATATCCTAGGTTCCAGTTTTTATTTCTCTCACAACACTATCTGTGTTGAGCTTCACTGACGTCTGATAATGAAGTCAGTGTTCGTCTTACTTAGCGAATGTCCAACTAAATGCGTTAGCTAATGGATATTCACCTATTTGTTATTGGTACATTAATTTTAATGTTAATTTGAACTCACGCACTCCACTGTCTCTGAAGATTTATTTTTCAGAACGCTTTGACAAGCAGCATTTTTGATCATCACAATGGTGGCTAGAAGGGGGTCAAATTAACCCATTCCAACAGACTGAAATGGTTGGCGGAAACAGGAGCCATAAATTGTTCTCTCAACCCTCTGGATTTGGATTTATAGAGCTCAGATGTTCTATTGAATCTATTCACACCCGATTTTAACTTAATTGTACAGCGTCTCTCTGTAATAGCAACTAATACATGCATAACACCTGTGTGACCTTCCTGTTTATGACTGTGGCGTAAAATTGACCTCTACGCTCGGTAGTCAGAATGGAGGCATTCTCAGTGTTCAATGCCGAGTCTAAAGAGTCTAATTCGCAAATGACTGTTAACATTCTACTCACCATAACTGAGCTGAGCCTACTCAAGTCCCGTCCAGTTCAGTTCAGTTCAAGCCCTCAGCGCTATCAGGACACATGTTCATGATCATCACCGGTACACATGAGTTCTTCTTCCCAGCGAATAGACATTAAACAAAAATTAAGTTCGGGGCTAACATGGATTTGTTCTCTTGTATCTACGCTTCTAGACATCAAATTTAACCCTACAGGTGAAAAACCTTACATTAAAAAGCTATAAAAAAGCGGTATGTAAACGTGGAAACTTCATTAACTTAGGTCTATGAGAAGACAACATAAACGTATCTTTCACAACAGGTATGCGACAAAATGATCGACATTTTTCCAACTTTCTTTTGAACTCTACTACATTAGTAGAAGATAGTATACACAGCAGAAGCACGTTCTGACTGTCGGTTACCCGACACAAAAGAAGCTTGCATTAACCTTTGTGGGAAGTCTCATCAGGCCCCCGAAGATATGGATCTATGTGTATTTTAGCCAGATTCCGTTTCAACGCTGCTAATCATCTGAAGAAGCTTGGAGGTTTATATAGGTTTTTTTCTAATCTCCCTTCAGACAAGAATGAGAAGCCCGATTTTTCCCAATATCTCATGCAAGTTACTTCCTACCCCCTCGAGTAGTCTTGTGAGACATCTGTGAACTTCTTCAAGCACCTTAGCATCCATTACTATACATGTGCTCCGGGATGGCACACAGTATTCCAGATGTGGCCCTACGTACGCCTCGCAAAGCAGCAACAGCACCTTCAGTCTTGTTGAGGCGGAAGTTTTCCCTGAAATGTACAACGTTCTATTTCTTTTATTAACCACCGCTACACACTTTGAAATCCTCCGCCATGAGCATTCCCAAGTCTTTGGCTACCTAAATTCTCCTCTAATCCTCCTCCTCACCTACCTTACTGGAAAGGTGAATCAACTCTGGCGTTAATCTACAGTCAACAGCAGCTACCATTCATCTCACTACCTTTGAATACTATCCAAGTCTTCCTGCTTGGACGCATCATCAGCACTTCCAACAATCTTTATGTCAACAGCAGAGGCTGAGCAAGGACATTTCATGTTCATGGTGATCATTAGACTTTCCCACAGAACACTTCCTATTTCCATCACCTCAGTAACCGCCTTTAAATACATTGGCCAACTAGAGTAGTATTCAAACATGTACGGTAAACTGTGGAACATAATTACTACATCGACAATACCTTCTTTTCCCCTATATCCAGTCTTGTCACTAAGCAAAAATTAATCACTGGTTGATGTCTTGATGCGGCCAATGGTTATCCGAAAAAAATCAGGCCCGTCAAAACAACTCACCAGTTTTAAATCGTGCACTTTGGACTACGGATGAGACACTCTACGGAGTTCACCTTAATATGGATATATTTCTACTGAGCAGGATGAATAAGTGCATGTATAAGTGATAACAATATGTCTATCGTATCAATCAACTCAAATCGTTTGGATGAATAATGATAGCCTAATAACATAGTAACTCACATGTTGAAATTAAAAAGACACAAGTTTGCAACAATGTCAACAAAATGGTTTATTGCAACTTGTCAATGTCAACCAAGTGAAAAATGATCTTAACAAGGAAGTATGATACGCGTTACACTTATTTCAAGAAAACCACGTTTCGCAAACATTGATTTACAGTTAAAATTCACGTGATTGACAAGGTGAGGGTAGGGAGAATTAGGTGGAGGATAAATCGATCACCTAAAAGACAAAATCTTCAATCAAGTTGAAGCTTGATATATAGCTGCTGTTCAGCACAAGACAAAATGCGATTCAAATATGGAACGTTTGAAAGAATAAAAAAGAATTCTTATAGTAGCAAAACGACTGTTGTCATCAAGGTGGCAGACCGACAATTCTTCTAACCAATGCACCCGGAAAACTGTATATAAACAATGCGACAATTAGAAGAATTAAAAAGATGATTAATATTTTGATAAGAATCCATTTGAGCTTGTACTTGATGAAGTAGCGTAATGTGTTCAGAGGTCCCAATAGTTTTTGGAATGAGCTGTCTGGTCGACTGTAGATAAAGAGAAAGGAGAGAAAACACAGTAGAATTAAATAGTTTTTCGTTTACTCAGCAACAAAGGACAAACAACCAATCTGGGACTCAACAAAATCTAACGAAGTCAAATCTGGCTGATTCATTCTTGTGATATTTGTCTTCATAGTTTATTCTTCAGTGCTGTCGGTTGACAGGAGACAACTCCACTGATCTCCGTTTCTTGAACTGCAATGGTGCATTTTACAGTTTCATTTAAGTGATGTGCCATCCCGTCTATATTCTAATGATGTCCGACATCCAGTTGTCTACAGTACTGTTCATCATCACCACTCAGCGTGTTCACTTTATTGGGCTTTGGGGAAATGCGATTAACTATACATTATTGTTCTCGTATTGTGTGGCATCAATGACATGGCTGGTTGCACATCTTTTCAGTTCAGTATTTGAGTTATATGGTTATAAACATCAAACACCCAACCCTTCGGTCTTAATTCACTCTGCTGAACGGTTTGTTAGAACTGTTCACGTAGACATAGTCCCATAGTACGTCGTTCCATACCTCTTACCTCATATATGCTGGTCTTCGATGATTCCAGTATTCCCTCAAGTGGGCTAAACGGACTGTGTGGAGTAACCATGTTTTGTGTCAACCCTTCTAAGTACTACCATGCTCTTTTCAATAATCTGTTATATATAATTCTTGAACTGTCGCAACTCATTACGGGTTTTTCCTCACATTCATGTGTTTCTTCATCAGCTCTTCAGCCCTGAAAATTGAGAGCTCAGTGTGTCCATTGAAGCGTTGATTGTAACATTGATCTTTGACATTGACTGAAACGGCTAAGCTAGCTAACTCTCTTGTCTCTCAGATTGCTTGTCTCTTCATACAAATGAAGTAATGTGCCGTGTTATGCAATTTTTGCAGTACGGTGAGTCTCTGAAACCCAGTGAGTGTAAGACAATAGTCGCGCCCAGCTCAGGCCACAAATTTTGTGAGCTGAACTCAACTGAACTGAACTAGGTAGACTTTCTAAGGATGAGTATGACCATTTATTGCCTTATTGTCCATGACGCCAGTGCAGATTGGTAGACTAATTTGGACTGTGTTCATCCACACTTACGGAGTATGAGCAATTTGTATACCTATTATGCTAATTGTCCTGACACAAGTGATGCTCACAGGAATGTGGTAGTTGTGTGGGTAAACACAATAGACTACCTGATAAGACAAAATAATGACGGAACTGGACGAAGGAGGTACCGCTTTGTCAGTAACCATATCAACATATAAAATGCACAGTTTTCCGATGGTTTTATGAGAAGGTCGCTTCTATTTGCACAAGGTTCTCACCAAGCAGCTTACTTATCCATTTAAATTGTTTGCCAAGCAATGTTTAGTAATTTCTGAAAATTCATTAGCAAGGCTTGAGGTGGCTCCGTGAGGTCATTGCAGAAAACAGGGAAACTTGTCTAAGGATAGGCTAACATCTACGAAGTAGCAGTTGTTATCAATGATAGTCTAACCATATCCAGGTTGACCCTTGTCATTTCATTTTGGATTGGTGTAGGTAATACCACAGAACATGTTACAAAACAAAATGTGAGATATTTGCTTGCGCGTTAATAGATAACAATGCAGAAAAACTGTCCTATATTCCACTGCTGTACAGGGAGGTTTAGCGCCTAATGGGATAAAGGGCCACCGCATTCAACGCACAATTATTTTCAAATCTGATAATGATATCTGTCACATTTTCATAAGCCGTTTTCAGACCGACTGACTCCCACGTTCGGCCAACTAGCAATGCGTGTTGACCCTGAGTAGAGTTCACATAAAGAAGACATTTCATAAGTCACACATCTGGGATGACTGGCCTGATGAGCTCATCATGTACGACAGCCCCAAAATACTAATCTTCTGATGAGGTGTGAGTTGTCGTGTGATTTTATTTAGTCCGCTGAAGCTCTGTTTTGACTGGAACTTCTTAAACCATAGTCATCAGAAGTGAGTCAACCTGCAGCACCTTGCGTCCTGCAGTAACCTCGTATTTAGAACGTCATCAGCTAGATTCCCTATGTTGGATAAAAACGATTCTGACGGGGAACAAGTTTAAACAACGCAGTTTAATCTGCTAAAGCTAGTTTGCCACCTAAGTGTTATTGATTTATGACCAACACTACAGAGGCACATAAGTTAATTGCGTTTGTTCATAACCTTCTGCGGTAACGATCAAATAATCTGTAGTTTTTTCAGAGATTCCGACGATGGTCATTAGTTTTCAGCATGCAGACTTTGACGGTGTGTTTATCCGTCTCGTTTGTTACAGAAGTCCATAATCCAACCGCGTCGAGATTCCTTGCAAGGTTGCAATACACTACAATCTTTTGATCGTATGTATTCTACTGGACATTACTATATTGGCTGTGTGTAGTTAATCTTACTTGTGATCTCAACAATATGGTTCACTTGAAATTAACCAGACCACTCTGCTGTAGAACATTCGGTTCCTTCAAGAAATGTCTTCTTAGGGTTTTTTTCTCACATTTCATCAAACTGTAAAACGTGATGAAGAAACTCGTCTTCGGTGAGTCATTTTCAGGCCAACTACAAAACAATTAATATGAAATTATTTGTGAGGTCAGGGTTGTGTGGAACATTATACAGTGTAAATCTAGTGTCACTTTGGGATTACGGAAATGGTAACTATGGTGCTGTGTCAATTGTTCTAACGACGGCAGACCATGGTAACTTTATTGCTTGAACAAAAGCCTTCTGCGCGCACAGCTGGGATCCGTTAGAATAGTTTAAGACAACGTTGGCCAGTGTATGCTATCAATACCCTAACGCGAAACCCAATGTGCATGGGATGCTGACAAGAGGTCATATGTAAGCCTTAATCTACCTACAAACGGACGACAACGTTTTGATTATTAGACCTGATAAAGGCGCGGGGATAGCGCTGTTAGAAAAACAATCGTACCTAACCAAGATGAGTGACACACCAAAGAGTGATGCCATATTTTGAAGAATGGAGTGTGAGAAAAACAGGACTCCTGCAACTGAGAAGCACATCTCTAGATTCTTGAGAAACATGAAGCAAAATGGATGACTTGACGTTTAAGCATTCAAGCAGATGCGACAAACTGGTTCAGTTTTACCAAGAATATGACTAACCTAAAATTCTTAAACACGGCGTGCCCCTGCGCCCGATTTTAGACATGACGAACTCTGCATTTCGTACACTGGCTCAATGACTAACCGAACTTTTGGAACCACTCCGCAACAGACTAGCTTCAAATAGCCTGGTCAATAGGTTCCAGTTCATTGAATCCACAAAAGATCAGACTATTCACAATAAAAGAATGCTATCATTGAACGTGTGCTCGCTGTTCACGAACGTGTCATTCAGTAAGACAATTCATTTTACGCTTGATTACAACCATTCGAATGATACGCAATTCCGAATGTCGGATGAGCAACTCAATAACCTTTTGTTAGTTTGCACGCCGGACAACGAATTTCAGTTTGATGGGAAAACCTATTGCCAGAAGGACGGGGTAGCAATGGGCTTCTTCGCCAGGTCCACTGTTGACTAGAAGTTTCATGAAGATGACTGAATACACAAAGTTAACAGGACTGGTAGATCAGTGCATACTGTGCAAACAGTATGTAGATTATATTTTCTGTATCATCGATAGTAACATTGATACCGACTGTCTGTTATCACTAGCTAACTCAGCTCACAGAAAGCTGGAGTCCACTGTGGAAGTGGAACAGGATAGAAAACTAGCTTTCCTTGATGTTATACTACTGAAACGTCCAGATGGATCGATTCAACGAACCTTACACGGGAAGCGGACGTGGAATGGCCAGTATATCCATTTTCACAGTTTTGTTCCAATGAAACGGAAACAAAGCTTGGTACGTTGTCTAGTAAACCGAATTCATGGAATTTGTACTGATGACATGTTAGACAATGAGCTCAAGCTTTTTGCGAAACGTTTTGGATATCCGGACAAATTCTTACGTCGGAATATACAACGAATGGAACTGTACTTCCGTGAGTTATCGGTTGGCTGGAAAGCCATCTATATGACCTTACTCTGCAAGGGGGAATTATCGAGTGTATTCCTGACCAGAAGGCTCAACACGGTCCTGATGAGAACGTTTCAAGCTGCACAACTAACAATAACGTTCAGTGGTAAGCCAGTTAAAGGCTTTCATCTCAAAGACCCAGTACCCAGTAGTGCTAAATCGTTTTGTACCTACTCATTATCTCCTTCCTGTGGAGCAGGTTACACCGGTTGCACAACAAGGTGCTCATGGGAGAGAATACACGAACACTATCCAGCTTGGCTGACGACCGGACAACAATGAAGGATTTTCAGCGCATTGTTGGCCCATCTAATTGACAGGGGCCACACAGTCAATGTGGATATCACATTCAAACTGATCTACCGCGTCACATATGTTCACACCAGAGGTGTGAAATGTAGCTTCATGATCGTTTCGAAGTCTTTGGAATCCGGCTACGAAACCCTAATCTGTGCGCTCAGAAGGTTTTTCTCCAAGCACTAATGTTACCACTGACATAGCACCATAGTTACCATTCCCGTAATCCCAAAGTGACATTAGATATACACTGCATTGTGTTTCAAACAATCCTCACCTGACAACTAACACCATATTTATTGTTTTGTATTTGACCTGAAGATGACACACCGAAAACCAGCTTGTTCGTCACATCTTGACTTCTGATGAAGTCTCCGGGTAACTTTGAACAATTGAAAAGATCCAGTTACCCATCTCTTCATATAAGCCTATTCATTTTATCTCAGTAGTGATTTAACCTGAATTAAATATCTTTCGTTTTTCCCCTATTTTATATACGTATCGTTCGATATTTCTCCAACCGTAGTTTACCCCTATTGGGATAGTGTATGAAGCTTAACAACGAATATAGCGTATGACTTCGTTACGTTCTGAACCCGACAACCCCAGTTAGCTCGTACGATTTGTTCTGAAATCCTACAGACCGAATTCGTAGTCTCCTTAGCATTTCTAGTCACACATACGTCGCCTATAATGACCAAGAGGAGATCGATAAAAACATCAAATTGTACCAACTGAGCGTTCTGATTAACATGACACGTATATCTGTCTCACAACCGAGCTTCGAACTTGCCATTGACTGGCAAGTGCGTGCCATTGTCCAACGATTGGGCCTAAACAATCCCGTGTCTAATCTGGTGCGCTCGTGACGGCTGTTACTGACTGCCTCTATTTCGATTTACTAGTGTGCAGTCTGGTATGACAAGCCTGCGATACGAATAAAGTTTCTGAACATATAGAGTGCCTATCGGTAAGCAAACACCTAAAGTGTGCTTTCGCATTGTGTTTGAAGTCTTCATATCCAGTTGACAACCAGATTGAAGCTAACCGCTTAATATGTTAGCTGTGTACTACGTTTCCATACAGTTCATACAAAGCTGCTACATTACTGCAACGGTATGCATCAAGGTGATATCTTCAAACTCTGTTGATTCTAAACGCACCCCATGATGAGGCAGTAAGTAACAGTTTGCCAGATATAGAGAAATATTAGACAGCCTTTAAAGGAGGAATTATGTGTTTCACCCGTCTGGTTCATGGCAACATCCGTACTGTAGCTCCCGCGAGAGTGGAGTGTACAAACTAGGTACGTTGATCGGCTAGCTCGACCATATAATGCACGTAGTCACGTTTGGGCCAGGGAAAGTTTTTTTTTTAACGAAGAGCTATGAGGCAGCCGGATGATATTGTAAAGTTTTTAGTCACGATTTGGTTATTATCGGGTGATTAAGCTCACTTTGTACAGAAGGACGAGTATTGTGGATGGAACATATTTGGATCGATCGCACACAACTCACAGCGACTGTGTGATACAAGTGTCAAAATCAACCTACATGGGGTGAGATCCGCCACAGTTAGCTGTCTGAAGTTGAGTAGGGAGGCTAGTAAGTATTGTGTTCCCTTCCTGCGCTCCATGTTCGTGTTGTCAATTGGTTGGTATACCGATCGAGCAAGCTAACTCAGGTCTATGTGTCAGCCTTTTACATTTAGGTCCAACATCATTAGTCTGTTGCTCACGCTTGTTCTTTATTTACTTGTATGCACTGCATGCTAACAACAATATCAAGAGGGTTTATAATGTACCGACGATTTTATGAAGTAAGGACATACAAGTGGTTTGCTCACACTCAGTGATCTACAACCAGAAACAAGAAAATTTTCAGTCACGATTGACTAAATTACTCACTTGGGTTTCGGGAGAGCATTGGGTTCTTCCCTTGCCAGACCAGCGGGTGAGTTTTCTGCATCCACTGCTGTTAACAGACTCATTTCACACTCCACTTTACCCTGCATAAAAATATGTTACATGAGGTTAAAAAGGGTTTGATGCACTCGGGATTGATAGTTTCGACTGTATGTAGCCATTTAACAGTTCAAACACCGCTTACATACGCTAGTGTTGGAACTAGAAGTGTGAGCAAAATTTTGTTTTATTTATGAGGGTCGCATTATGAGCACAATCAGGCTCCACAATCATTTTGAATGACTCCTTCATTACGAAGACAACAGGACAAACATGACTGAATTGTCAGGTAGTGAGAAGATAATCAGCTAATCGAAAATGGAGAACCTTTACGGATATTCATAGTCACACCAAGTCCACTGACTCACGTGACCAATCTCTGGCATGTGCAGTTCACACAGTTCGTCTTCGTAGCGCTAATTTATCCAGTTTGACTTTTCAGTTGGGTGAACTGATTTCCACAGTTGTAAAAGCTAATGGAATTAACTCACCTATCATCCTGCAACCCAGGTGACTGCGACCCTGCAGTCTAGTAGACTCGTATTTACAATGTCGTTCTGCTTAGGATTCTGCCAGTCATTTGTTGGTCGTGCCTTCGATTCTTTCGGTGTGAATGGCACTGATGAGATGCACAAAACTGCCATAACTGTAGACTACTTTGCTGATGATGAATGGGACTAATTGGTCGTGGAATCTACTCTGCTTAAAGAACATGCTCGATATCAAGAGCAACGAGGTCGGTTAACACCGGTGGCGAACAATAATTGAACAGTAAACATACGCATAGAGACTAGGATTAACACTGTCTAGGATTAACAGGACGGTAATCCGCCTGTACTCCAGGCGACCAAGCAATCTGAGCATTATTCGCCAGTGAATGTGGGTGAGTATTTATACATGATAACTTAGTCATGTCTAGTGCCATATCAGTTGCAAAGTCGTCAAAATAGCTACCTAATGAAAGCATGGCTCTAATAAAATCGGGACTCCAACCCCGTATCTGTTCGAAGGAACCTCGCCCTTTGGCCTATAGAAATATGAGGGCTGAAATCGATTGTGAATAACGTTCCGATTTTACTTTTGTTGGTAAAAGTTGAGGAAATCTCCCATGCTTGATCGCAACTATCACCTTGATGTATATTTGTACTCATCCATTTTTGGAAATGAACGCTAAATTTTAAGGTTCAACTGAATCCAGCACTGAGAGGAGTGAATCCTTCATCAAATCTAGTAAAACCATCAGTTAGGTTATGCTCTACTTATTGGCCATATAGGTGTCTAATGCATAGCTGGGACGAGAAATTTGTGAACTTACTGCTGTGTGAACACAAAACTACGGGTAGTGTGGAAAGTAAGCCACTCCCTATTTGTCTCACCATCAGAGAGCACTCGATCGCAGCGGTTGCCGTTATGGAAGCGATAATACGAGCATTTGTGTGCACCAGCATAGTTATAGTTCCACTGGTTCCGTACTAGACACTCAGCTGTAGTCTAGTTAGCCCACAAGATCCATAGATATGGCTGAACTGGTGATTAAACCGAATGATAAGACTGGATCGAAGAAACGTTCGGAATAACATCATGCATTGGAAAACTAGTGTGTCATGTTGAGTAACATCTAGCGAAGTAAGTTTAAATTCTTGATTGTTCAGGATCCGGATTTTTTATAGATCAGGTTGATGTTTTACATAGGTGATAGATTGCTAACCTTGATGTTTACATCACCAAACGGATTGTCGTTATTAGTACTTACGGGTTTGAGCTTACAGAATTGAACGTGGAGGATGATCAGTTTTATTAGGTCATACACACAGGTAACGTTGATATCACCTCATTTGGTAATGAAACATTTGCAACCTAAATGCCAACCTCGAAGAACGACCGAACGCCCAAAAGGTCTAGGCTTATATGACGATTTAAACAAACCATATTTATGACATTAACTGAAAGCTACATTGTGGCCAAAATGGAACGTGATTGACGACGCTAGTTCCACAAGTGCTTGTGAGCTCATCTTTCGCTGGTTGTACAATCAGCTTTTTCTGTTTGTAAGTTATATTAGGTTTCGCAGTGTTAGGAAGCCTCATATTTTCCTGCACATACAAAAAAATGCCAAATATAGGGCTTCATCATCGCTTGTTTCATGGGAGATGCTGCTATGAGGTTAGTAGATCTTCGATTTGTATGCTATCAAGTCATAACATCGATCCTGTCAATTTCTATGACGATACTGTTGTCTGATCAGAAATCAAAAATTTCCGATAGTAGAAAGCCACTGGATTAAATAAACACAACTACTATTTTTTGAGCATTAAAGAACAATTCATGTCATCAATACATCCTAGTCATGACCTTTTGATCTACCATCCCCATTAACTCTGTGAAGTCCTTACTGCCGAAGACAGTGATGCCCATCTCCAGATTGCTTTTTGGCAGGCAATCGGAGCAACATGTGTCGTTATTCTGTCATGGCGAATAAGTACAAACAAATTCCGCGATTCAACTGCTAATTTCTGGCAACCAAGAACCCGTTGAATTGTTTGCTTTATTGGCGTTGATGCATAATGGTATGACTACGGCACAATAGTTATATTCGAACGCGGTCGAGAGTGCCTACCCTGCAGCGAGAAATATCGTGTCATTTGATACCTGCCCGGTACTGGTGCCACGCCTTAAGGATAGTTTGTCCACGTTCTCTTCAGTTTTCTGTATGTACTCTCCCACCTGTTGTTGTCAAGCCAGTTATGCTAGAAGGACCACAAGGCAGCTATCGGGGAGGATTCGTGAACACTTACCGAAATGGCCTCGCAACGGATCGAGAAAGCCTATTTCCAGTGCGATTGGCTCCCATTTACTTGACACTGGCAATCAAATAAATCCGGATGAAGCGTTCCGACTCATCTACAAGGTTCGTCAATCCTGTTCCAGAGCTGTCAGTGTGCGACTGATATCAACTGCTGAGGCTATTGCTATCAGACTCCACAACCCTGGCCTATGTGCCCAAAAACAATTTATAAAATCCCTACGCCTTCCCCTGACCAATCATTCAACATCCACTTGAAACCCAAGCAAGCGTGAACCGCTCTACATTGATGAACGCACGTCTCAGGACAGGCACGTGTAACACTCCAATACATTCACCAACACCCCCCCTTCAGCCGGTATACTGCGATTCGTACCACTCCTGGGATTTTTGATGACCTATTTGACACGTTATAATTCTCATATATAACTCGCACTTACCCTGTGTACTTGTAAAAGCCTGATGAGAATTACCGAAAGCATCTGTTTGCAAAATGGACGTCTTGTGAATTCTACCGGAATCTGGAGAGAACTGGAACGATCAAAAGACCAAACCCTGGAGAAACAACTTCACGAGTATGTTAGGTTTAGCAACAGAATCGGAGAAGCGAAGGTTGTTGTAAGATTTCTCAATGATTGCACTGACAATAAGGAGTTTCCTAAGTTTTACTGGGATTACTGATGAGTAGCCAATTGCCCAGTGGTAAATACGGCTGCCTCATAAACAGCGTGGCCGTGGTTCAAGTCCCTGCAGTGGTGGGAATATGCACTGATGACGAGCTCTAATGAGAGCGAAGTTCGAGTCTAGTGCTTCTTCTCGAAATGGGCCGACTGGAAAGTCTATGGGAATGCAACGGCTGTGATCAATTGTGGGTGACATTCAACTTGAAATTTTATTGGAATATTTATATTAACTCAGCTATCTTTAGCCAGCTGTTCGAACTGAATGAGAAAGTTGCTGGAAAATGAGCTATGTCCAACTTTCAACAGAAGTTGATGATAAGTTTTCCCCAATAAAACTACTGTCGAACATGGATGAAAATGGTCGCAAGATTTAATAAATGTCACGTTTGTTCGCATTACCTACAGTGTGTAACTTAGCGTAATCTCAGAGTAAATAACAAACATTATCATTTGACTGTTCATTTTTGTCAACTTCACTTACTTGCAATTCAACCTGTTCATAAATCTCATCTGTACACGGCCACCAGCCACGTACGTTTTTATTCTTGAAGATGGAGAATTTTGGGCAGTCTGGATCAAGTTGATGTAACCCACAACTTTTGGGAGTTTTGGCACATCGGGGCATAGCACTTAGTTTCATAGTAATGCTGCCTAAAACAGTACAAATTTCGATGTAGGTAGATGTATTTATTGATTACTGAGTAATCCGACCCCAAACACGGGAAAACGATTATAATTTAAAAAACAATAAGAGAATTTTAGAAGTTTTGTCCTTGTGACATAGAAATGTATTGGCTTAGATGTTGCTTTATACACTTCGAAAATACACTATAGATCAAACAGATATCATTACACAGAACTTATTGTGTTGACAGATTTCCTCAACTTTCATCAGAGAATGAGGCGAGTTAACGATCGCGAAGCATACCATTTGCGGCCTCCCCCAAGTTTGCAGTTTATATTAAGCTTTCTCTTCAAAAGTGATGATTCGCCAAACACTCACAAAAGTGCTCAAGGTTTGTCTGACGCGAGTTTACAACGCGGTAAAATTAACATCACTTTCCAAAAGCATTCAATCTAGAAGGAAATCCAAAGTTTCTTTCATCTAATCGGTCTATGAGTTTTCTTGCAGTTGCGAAAGCAGTTGTGCCAGTTATTCAGAAAGAATGTTTGAAACTAGTTTCAGCAGTTGACAAGTGTTATACAATCCTATACTCAGGGAAAACGGAATGTTCCAGCCTTAGTCATATGACACCAGAAGTTACTGAACCAATGAGTCGTCACTTGGGTTTCTGAATAATACCTACTACTGGAATTTTAAACCATTGTGAAGTTCTGCTGACTAACCGCAGGTAAAGTACCCCGTGTGCTCAAAATCAACTAACTATAATTTTCAACTTGGAGAGAAGTCCTAATCGTAGAATCATCGATCAGAGTTAACAGAACAGTTGCTATGTCTCTTCTCAAAACAATTGGTAGTCTGGCGAAAAGTGGTTGAGCATTCAGGTATGATAATTCGGTCGTGTCTACTGTGAGGTCAGTGGCGGAGTGGTCATTACGGTTGCCTAATGAAAGGGTGGCCGAGTGCTAGGCCCAAGCAGTGGTAAGAATATGCACTAGTGATGAGCTTCAACAAAAACGAAACTCGAGTTTAGTACTTGTTTTCGACTGGGGCTGATTGAGGAATCTATGGGAATACGACAACTGTGAGCACTTATGAGTGATGTTCAATTTATATAAGAAAAAATTCCCGTATTACTCATCAGTAATGACGTTTAGTTAGTATGTTGTGGTTAACGATATTCATACTCACTCCAGCCAGTTTGTGCGTCAAATAACTTCACATCTGCTTAGATCATTTCAATTTGTTCGCGTTTTAAGCAGAGACCAACTTAAGTCAAAGCTCCAACCAACGTTGGACTGAAACCCCAAAATAATACATTTTCTGGATAGGATCGCGGGAGCATATTGTATGAATGAATATAAAATAAATTAGAAAACTTCTCACCTAAACATGTCAGGACCTGTAATTGCACTCAATACTCGCTCTATCCCTTCTACTGTAATGAGACCATGTTTGAGAAAGGTAAGATTGCGAACCCACCTGTAAGTCTTCTTCACTTTGCCCAAAGTTGTGGATGGCTTAAGTCCATCACATATTATTAGTGTTGCGGCTATCAGATCAATACAAACTTAGAAATACGAAGAATTCCGTATTTTGTCTTCTCAAGCACTCATATAAAATACGACCACTTATAGACTATGAAAACTGCTAATCTTATTTTATCACTAAACCATGGGTTGTGCTTGCTGACATCAAGTTTTATAGGCAAATGAATATGTACATCACACTTATCAGATTACCCAGTTCTTTGTTCAACGCACCTAAGAAATTGTCGGATGAGATCAAATCAGCATCCCAAATTTGCAAGGTCAATTCGCAATTGGCTTTCACCATAGCTGGTTCGATATCAAACGGGCCTTTGACTGGGTAAATGATACGATCTTCCGCTTTAATGTAGTCGAAAGGAAAAATGAAGCGCCAATTGAAATTCCCTTCACCGGACAAAGAACTAAATGCAAAACAGAGAAAAACAGAAGATAGGTTGTAATTTTGACAAATGACAACGACTGAACAATTGATCGATGTTAACGACAGTGAAGCTATCATCGTTTGCAAAGACATGCACTCATTTCAGTAACAAGCATTTTGACTCAACTTACAGTTGTAATGATTGAAGAAAACGTCATTTGTGAACGTAATCGATCGTTTTAGAATTTTACAGTAAAGCAAAAGTATGTCGAAATACTAAACAGATTTGAAGGAGACTACAGAAAACATGAACTATTGGACATGGCGAAGTTAAGACATGATGAATAAATGTGTCTGCAATATTTCAACTGAATAGCCTAGGCAATTCCTAATTTACACGCACCTTGCCCGTTTTCATTACATCCGCCCTGATAAAAGGTGCAAATACCTAAAGTTTTGTATTCTGAGTCAACATTCTCAACGTAAAATGTCTCAATTTCCAGCAACAACATACGATACGATTAATAATCAGAAGAACAAGTGATTTCGTTCGTTAAACAAAGGTTAGCAAATTACTGCTTCTCCTCATAGTAGAATGCGGTTTACTGACTGGACCTCCTATCTAGAGATAGTATTTCAAAATGCTATTCATCGATTAGGTCCAATCAAACCAAAGTGAAGTGTGAAAATTTCGCACACACACAAATCAGATAGTAGCATTATGCGAAGCAACAGAACTGCAAACATTATCCTACGACTGTTCTCCCATATGTGGGAACAGCTATGACCATATTCAGCACGTTGTTGCTCTTTCATTGTTGGCTAACTGTACAAGTTTGTCAACTTTAGTTCGCGAAGAATATGATCCTTATCGAGAAGGTACAACGAAACTACACAAACCGAGTTATTACAGTTCGTACGGTACCTTTTCCAGATGAGAAGACAGTTCACGATATACTACCCATAACTAAATAGAGTGACTTAGAATATAGGAGTGTCATTCCACTTTACCGTCCAGATAATCATCTTAGAAGTGGCTTCATTGAAATCTAGTACTGAGTGAACCAGATGACTCGCAGAAAATAAATTTGCAATGTCATGGAGCGTCTATCCTTGAACAACAGAAGAGAACCTGTTGTGGCAGCCATCCAAGTAGATCAACCGAATAGATATCATGATACTCGTATCCAAAACACTAGAGAAAGTCTTCTGTGGGTCTTGCCATTAGAATGATTACAATCTAGATTGAATGTGCTAGGCCTCAAACCTTTCTTTCAGTCAGCAGTTGTCTGTTGCACGCAGAAACACGCCTGTGCCCACGAGGTTGTGGTATGATAGATGTACAGCAAAGTTCTCTCGGTTGCCCACAACCTTAGCACTGATGCCCACACACTGAAAATGTTTACTAACTTTTCCGTCTTGATCTTCCAGTGCAGATGAAGGTTTAAATAAGCAATTTGTTTAAGGTTCCAGCGAACTCCATAAGAGTAAACAACCGAATGGAGGTAGTGAGAAAATCTTTGTAAGTGCAATGATTCCTCCTCTTTACTGTAGTAAGGAATGCAATATGATAGTCTTCTGTAGTTTATCAAACTGCTTATTAGTAAACAGTGGACAAGGAAGCAGCTTGACGGTTGCACATGAGTATATATATATATATATATATATATATATATACT
>LUCH01001233.1:54716-84537 GCA_013368495.1 Paragonimus heterotremus | reverse complement strand
TCACTTCTAATAAAGCTCAGTTCAATAAATCAATCAAAGACCATAATCAACAAACCTTGAAACAGAGATAACGCAGTACGTAGGTCAAATTTCCAAGTGGGCTGACTATGAACAAGCAAAGGCATAGAAAACCAAAATGCTCATGACATTACTCAAATGACAAACAGATAGACGATCCTCTTAGCTGCCTAGGTAAAAGAGTAAACTGGTTGGAAGTTCAGTGACTTCAGATAAGTTGCAGGCACCATGCACAGAGTTGACCATGATGGCGGTAGAGATTTATACAAAAGTATGCAACTAATTGGTGCTTGTTAGCCAGCTAAAACCTCACATGAAAAGAACATGACTCGCAATGTTCGTTGGCTGTACATCAGACCAGGAAAACTTGAACGGTGCTTCCGTTCATTGAACTGATCTTCTTTCACTCATTGCTGGAATAATCATATTTCATTGTAAGCTACCATGTCCGTTACCGTCTCGCCTGGATGTCCAAAAATACACGAAACAAGCATTATTTCTACGTGGAAGTGGCAGGATTTTCATTGTGAGACGGCTTAGACCTCCGGACAAGGCATTACCATTTAGGAATATGTGGTTAGATTGAACTGACAGTATTAATAATGAACGTTCTCGTAGCTCGAAAAATTAGTGACCTTGTCCAGAGGGACCAAACCACTTCATCCACTTGACCAAATAACAGCTCGTGCATAAAACTGGATTCATCATTAATTGGTATTGAGGGAATGCTAATGTAATAGTTGAGTCGGCCACTTTCGAAGTTTCGTGTGCTTTCATTAAGCTTCCCGTTGCAAAATCTCCATTCGCCACTCAATACATTGCATTCCACTTGATCGCAAAATCTTGGTCTGTGACTTCCAGTATACTGAGACCGATGGAAAGTTGCCGGGTTTGTTGCAAATCTGGCCGCATGAATGGAAGACAGTTAGTATTGATCACGTATTTGAACAGTATACAACGATGCGCAATGATCGAAATAACAAACTGCTTCAGCCGCACTGGGTGAAACAGATATTCAGGCGGTACACACGTATGAATGCAATCAATTGTGTAGTGAAGACATGCTTTTGTAATCTTAGATCTAAGTCAACTAATCGATGTTGACCAGCCCATTTCTAATTTGTCTAGGTAATCATTTTTCAAGTTCAGTCTAAATGTTATACACATTTTGCGTCGGTTTAATGTGAGTGAAAATGAATTTACCAAGCAAACTCGAGAATTACTAACCGGTAATGAACATCTGTTTTCTGATCATCGATGCCAACACCTTTGATCCAACCTTTCACGTAAATATCACTACTTTGTTCCGAAGAGAAAATAGACGTATCGTTCAGAATAACCTGCAGAATTGAGACAATAAAACGAAATGGTAAGTATGTTCAAAAATCTCATGATCAGTTGAGCAAAGTGAATGATATTGATCTTTGGATTTGGTTTAATAACGTTGTTCGTAAACGCAGTTTTAGGAAAAAATAACAGACGCATTCCGAAAGTGTTCAGATAACTACAACAATATGTCGGCGGCTAACGAACGCCGTGAAAAGAGTAGCCGTTTGCTGAAAATGAAGTAAGATTACTAAGCATCAATGAAAAGTGTCGTAGTTTAATCTTTACAGACAAACGTACGTTTTTAACATGCTTGCCTGAGAAGGTAGGGTATTCCTTCTCCCTAAAAGGAAACTCAACATTGTTATCACAGTTTGCTCATGTCTTCAAGCTTCTTGCCTTTTTTCTTTCTTGCTCCAGTCACCTTGATCTTGATGTGAACGTGTTCGCAGCCACCTTAGATACCTGTATGAATCAGATTTGCATCAATCAATTCCAGCTGGTATTCACAGTGTACTTCCCTGTCATAATGATAGACACAGGAATCCATTTGGCCTGGCGAGCTAGATGTTCTAAATTGCAGCCAGTCATTCATAAAGGTTTGTTGACTGCGTTTGGTCAATTAAACCCTTCTGTCCACGAAAGCAGCCCGCCAGGAAAGCGAAGAAATCACATGGAGGCCTACAGCGTAAACGTTTTTCTCGCATCAAATTTTCATACAAACATCCCGATCGCGGATGGACGCAAATTATTTGTCGGGTAGATGACAGTACGTCTTTAAAATGATCGACGATACAGGAATGTTATTTGACAGACTATTTCAGTCAGTTTGAAACCTAACGATTACAAGTGAAACTGTTTTGCGGATAAGATCAATATCACTCATTTAATCTGACTAAGTAAAGAATTACTGGCAAAAAAGTCAAACAGAAAACCGAAATTCATTGTTAACCGTTTGAATGGAAACAAATTAATGAGTTGCCAGAGTTACCACACAAAAATGGTCCATGTTAGGTCCTATGTGCAAACTGCAACAATAGATTCATTTGCAAATGTAATTTTTTTCCCTTGGATTTTACTACATTTCGTTGCTTAAAACGCAGAAGTGAGAGGAAAACGGGCCGTAGAAACAACAACACTGAATAGACAGACTAGAACAGGGCGGTTTGTTAAGGCCACAAGTGTGCACACTTCGATGCAAAACCATGTTCAGTGTTTCAAACATCTCTCCACAACTAATTCATAAACAACTAATTGGTTACTTTCAGCTGAAGTTCGGCCGGTTTTCTGTAAACAGCTTGTTTGAATAAACAGGCCGGTTCATTTCAAAATTATGAAGTTTAGAATAATGTAATCATTACTAAGTATGTCCATTCAGTCGCATAGTAACAGGTAACTTACATCAGCCGTATTCCAAACAACTACACGCAGCTCATATTGCTGGGGTTGTCGAGGTGAGATGTCTATCACGGGTGGCGGAACAGCCACTTCACGTTCAAAGATGTCCACCCACATTTGTAATTTGCCTTGAGAAAGTCCCGGTTTATCAGGGTGAATCAGTGGTCTGGTCTCCACGTGCTCGGGGACAAAATAGGTACCGGGTTCGATCACGTAGAAACGTTTGAGTACTTGAAGTGCCAAAGGTTCCACAGATTTTACAGTCCCACCTTAGAGAATAAAAACAGTTCCTCAATTAAAATATGACTTTAACTACTTCATAGCCTTTAACCAAAAAGACGAATTTTTTAACCGAGGATGGGAAACCAGAACGTGGCCAGAAGTTTATTACACGCATACGATCATCACCATACGGAGTGCCCACTGACATTGTACTTCAACCCTTTCGGATTCATCAACAAAACTGACTACTTAGTGTAGATAGCAACCTGATAGATTGTGTTGTAAAACAATAAAAAATACATCTTAAGAGCCACTAGTTACCTGATTCGTTTTTGATCTCAGTATCCGCGTAAAACTGTTCACCATTGATCGTCACTTTGTTCTCTAGCAAATTATATACTGGCTGTTCTATCCCTTTCTCTTTACAGATGCGCTCCAAAATTTCTGTCGGCAACTGACTGTCTTTCCACTTGACGTATCCGTGACTGGATAGGGAATAGAGCATACGAGTTGTATTTGATAATTCATAAAATTTAGAGTATTGCGCTTCTTCTGCCAGCTCCATCAAAACAGAGATAAAATATATGCAGAAGAATGTTAAGATTTTGATTTGTTTTCATCAGTTATTAACTGAAAACGGGTAAACTTTACATAAACCACACACAGTAACAAGTGAAGTGATCAATTACTTAGTTTCAATGGTTCCGACATTAGTGATACGGTCATTTCCATGGTAAGGAGGCTGACCGCTACAGCGTTTTCCGCGCACCCGAGATTGGCCGATGTTTTTGAATTCTCACTGCCTCACTATTTGCTTGTATTTTTAGGTTTAAGGTTGGATACAAACATCCTGAACGATTTGACTGGGTTAACTAGGTGAGTGGTTGATAGGATGCTGATGTAAGTTGGGCCTGTTATACGTCACTACAGTCATCGTATCGTTTTACGAAATCATGGGTAATAACGCTTGAGAATACGTTCTGTTCAACAGTTGACGGAGGCGTCGACCCGTTCTGCAGCTGTAAACGGCACTGCAATTGAATTTAAACATGTCCCTCCTCCGTCTTGACGAAATTCATAGTATGTTCGATGTTTTCTTAGATGTGATATGTTTACTTGAATAAGTAACAACAAAAATCGATACGTATTTTTCTTGGATATCAACTAATCTGAAAATGTTTCGAAGCTGTGCAACCTACTGAGGAGGGAGAAAGTAGGCCTAGTTCATAAAAAGGACATTTGGTCTTCATGTTCGGTTTAAGTGATACGCTTCAGGGTAAACCACCGAAACAACACAATGAGTTGGAGGTTTTGAAGGACATAAAATAGTTAATGGGAGTGTAAACACAAATAAGATTCTTATGCAATCACCATTAAGCTGATACAGAAAATAGACAGTCTGATGTGTAAACTCTTCAAACACAAAGTAGTACGGAGTGACCTAGTCTATTTGGGATTGCCACGGTACAATGGCTGCTGCTCTGAAGGTACAAAATGTTGATTTTTTTGATGCTTCTTGATAGTGACCTTCAGGCCGATATCACAAAAAACAACCCTGTTGACCAATGAACATCAAGCGTTGCTCACAAACTTTAACAAGAATTAAAATTGAGCCTTGTGCTTTTTCCGGAAGAGGCTGTCTGAAAAGTCATTTTTTTAAAGTGCGAAAGCTGCAGCTAAGTGTGAGTGATGTTCAGTTTGAAATTAACTAAACCTTGGATCACAGGTCACCCACAAATCACCCGCAAATATTAATGGAAACATACAGTAGACAAAAGGCACTATCTGGAAAGTTGATTACCATAGGAAGAAGAGGGTCCATATAGAGCTGCCTTGTAAGGGTGCTTACGTCATGCAACAAACGGCATAACGATTAAGAAATTCCCTTAGATGAACTTTTACTGCAAGTGAACTCCCCGAAAGCCCTTCGAACTCAGAAGTTATCTGTGCTTTCAGTCAAGGGGGACCAGCCTACCGATGTCACCTCACATCGTGTTTAACAATGTAATTGTGACTATGGAGAAAGTTACATAAGTAGAACCGAAAGATGCTCGATCTATAGAGTGTTCAAAACACGTAAACAGCCAGTTTCATCAGTAGCTAGAAGTGTCCTGACCACTAGTCACGTCATCAATACAGCTTGTGCATACACAATCCCGTTACATCATTCCAGTTCGAAATTCCTGCAGTCGCAATCGACAGTCTCAAGCCAGCTCTTCCTGTTCAGAAACAAGTGTTCATGAACGTGACTCTTCCCTGAACTTAGTGATCTATTCTAACTAGCTGACTGGTAACCCACCTTCTTAATTGCTTGCTATAAAGAACTTATTCATACTATTGTAAATTTCGTACTGACGGGTCAGTACGAAATGCTTGCATCTATTAATTCTCGCAGTCCAACTTCTGTTCAAACTTCTAAGGGGAAATATTTTTTTCAAGTAGTACAATTGTATTGCATTTTCGCGACAGCAACAGCATTAAATGATTCTAGCCGTTAATATTTGGGTTATTATTAATATGCCAAGTTTTACCATCGAAAAGCCAGTAGCGTTAAGTAATCTGATCATCTGGGCATTCCTACCAGAAGTATTTAGACCATCTGGTGGCTTATGAGGCAATGTGTTGAACAACAAACCGAGTCTAAATACGGGGATTTCAGGTTCTCGATGTAAAGGAATAGCTCATCCGTAAGTTCGTGCTGCTTCTGTTGTTCCTCCAACTTCCACTGAAATCTTGAGCTGCACAACTGGGTCTCACTTAAGTTTTCAAATTCGTTACATCACAATGGCATAAACGATCAGAAATGAGTGACCAAATTACGGTACTCGTTAAGAAAGATTTATTAATTAATTTGACTTTAGGGCAGTACTGTTCTGTTCACTAAAACATGTAATACCAACTGGCTGACCGCAGGTTACATCCTCGCTAACTGTTAGCGTTCACTGTTGAAGTGTTCATATATGTGATTTACAAAATTTATTTCCACCCTCATGTCTGGTATAGTTGAAATCCTTCGTTCAGGTCATCATACTTCCGGTCCAGTATTCAACTATAATCCGGTTTTGTGATATTCTTATAAAAGCTGAGGCTGATTGAGCGATGTTTCTCACATGTTCCATCGGTGTTTCTCCATTTTCAACTAGAACCTCGATACCGTTGAACTTATACCTTTTCCGGAAGATGTTCTCATCTGTGGCACTTGTGCTCTAACCGATTCGGGAAAAATGCTTCATGAAACCGGTTTCCGGTTTCGAGCCAATTCAACGTCTGAAGTGCCCTAAATGAGTAACTGTTTTCTGGGTTACCAATCTGCCAAATCTAGGCAGATTGTAACGTGCTTTGGCACGGTCTTCATCAGCTTTTCCGTATTCTCAATAAAATCCTTAATTCTGGTCAATATGTACACTTGTGAACAAACGGTATCAGTTAAACTTTTGACAATGTATAGAATGGAACAAAATAACAGGCTGTTGAGAAAGTATGAATAAGAACGTTGTTCCGAAGGAAAGTAGCATTACGTATATTCTTGTTACCCAGAAATTTTTGGGAGGATATATATCAACACAATCACATTAAAATCTTCTGACAACTGATATTTCAATTCGCTTGACAAATCTTTCTGTAAACAAGAGGCGCACTTGCGTGTTTATTTCTCACAGTCTCGGTAATGTTGGGCAGATGTGGCATGACATTACTACGCTGTTATCTTGACTCAATTCAAACCCTCGGGTTATTGGATTACATTAAGATAGTGCATATTTTGTGCTGTAAGAGAACCGGATGCGATAAACTTTAGCGTAACATGAGATTACTTCCTACTGTGTCTTCAATGTACCCGATTGCGTGATCGCAACTAGTGTGATAGCCGTCAGTCAATATTGAACTCTACCAAATAAGTGTTGTTTGCGTCTGAATTTAAATACTCTGAAATGATCACTATTCATAGCTGACTGCAAGGATATGCAATATTGAGAAGCTGTAACAAGAGCGAAACCCAAGCATAGGGCTTATTTTGATCTAAGCTGACTGAAATGGATGTGAAAACCGTAAGCAGCTATGTGACATTCAATTTAAACCAAACAAGTCCTTAACTAATCACCAGTACACTGAGATTCTGCTGAAAAGCTTTAGTGAAATCAAGATCTCGAATTACTTCAGAGATCACGATCGTGGAGTTGTTGACTGAAGTTAACAGGCAGTAACTATAACTCCCATCGATACTATAGAAAAATCAGTGTAATAATCACGAACAACATTGGTTCAACATTCACACATTGTAATTAAGTGGTACTTAACATGGGTCACCGGAGTAATTCCCAGAGGTTAGATCCCGACTGTGGCAATGGTACGTATTATCGATCAGCCCTAACGAGAAGCAACTTGTACCTGTCGCATACGTTTTGCAAAGGTTAAGTGAACAGTCCATGGAAATGTGAGAGCTTCAATCACTGGTAAAAGATTTTTAAGTGAAACCTGTCAGATTTATCAGTAATGTTTCCAGAGTGAAATGCTTGTAAACGCCATTAACAATTTGCTAGTATATACGTTGGATTGGTTATCATATCAAATCACTGTTTACTTTCTAGTTATCCTCCCAGGCTACGGCAAGCTACTGTTGTGTATTTAAACGTTAATCAGCTCATTTTTAAGTAGACTTCAACACAAGGCGACTTCCCTACGTTGCGTACTGTTCTTGGATATGTGTTTTGAAACTTTTGTGAAATAATCCATCAATACTCTTCGCTCTTCCATGCAGTGCCCTGTTTCAAGAAGACTCATGTGCTCAATTCCTGAATTAAATAGCTTCTAAACGCTTCAGTTTGTGTGATGAATGTCTTCGATCCGCCCAATAATTTCCACCAAGTACTCCTAAAATTTGTGCCGCACATTAACATCAAACAGTCATTGGAAATACATCTCCGCAAACTTCAGTCTGCAGACCACCAGGTGGGCTACCATTGCGACATGGTATAAAGCGATCAATGATTAAAAAAACGGTTTATTAAAGGATAATACCACAATCCCCATCTATGTATTAGTTTTGATCTCACTGTACTACAGACCTACACTGATGAGTGTGTTATTTTCTGATATCTCCTATAACTAAGTTCATAGATTTCCCAAAGATGTCCTCATCTTAAAAGCTAAAACAATCACGTTGTCGTTATTGTTGGTTGTATTTTTACTACTTTTCCACTCTTAGCAAGTAAATTTAATATATTTGTAATAACTCTGATACACTAACAGTTGATAGGGAAAATAGCTTCAAAGCGTGCTCCCCGTTAGGTGCAAATAGCATGTAGTTTCCAGGTAGTCTCAGCTCATCTTATTTCCTTTGTGTATTATCAAAGTTCACTATGTCGAGTAAGCAAAAGCGGACAATATTTTAAAGTTTTCCAACTGCTTCCCTCTAAATTGTGCATCTGTCATCACTGTGAATAAACGCAGCCAGAAACTCACGCGTTATACACATCCATCAGACCACAAGTGGCTCGATATGGACTATGGAATCGATTCTCAATATCGATCCGTGTCTCCCCAATAAAATCGTCTGCTCCCACTCGATCATGATCCATCACCTGTTGTGACAGAACACGAATAAAAAATACATTAGAAGATCGTGAGTCAGTTGATCTGAGATATTTCCAACATGTGCAATTTACCGTTAGTATAAAATGTAGCCAACATTGACGATCGGAAAGTGGGGTCTGTTAAACAAAAGCATGCAGGTTATTCGTGTTATCTGGTATCAGTCATTGATGAACAACTGATTATTAACAGTTCTAAACCATGACGTTAGTCTTCATTACGTACTATATAGTTAAGTGAACATATACACATCATTTGTTGGTATAATGATAATCGCGCTGGATCAGTATAATGATATACTCTTCCACAGTGAAAATGTTGTTCGCAGATAGCACGTACCACGGTACCTATGAACGGTTATTCATTTCTGTGATTTGAATGTGGCTAGAAAAGCTACCGGTGTCTTAGGTTTCTGCTATTTTGAGACAATCCACCGGCTGAATATTTATCTCCTATAATTACGAGTCAGAGTCAAAGTAGACGAGGATTAGATAGCAAACAGCTACACTACTAATTGTGAAGACCTGTTTTACTGCCACCACCTGTTCGGTGTCTCACAGACGAATAATAAACCTATAGATGCCGTTTCATGCTGGATGACACAATTTTGAGTACAATCAGCCTACAATTATTGTCAAAATAATAGCAAGGCGCTCCAACTGCAGACATGTCTCAATATGCAACTCACCTGGATCGTGAGCATTGAATCCATTGGCAACTGAGCAGTGAATTCGTAACATTTGCCAAATATCGGATTCAGTGTTTTTGGTTTGTAGTCGTTCTTCTCATCGATTACAACTTTACCCAGCGAAAGTATCAGATACGGATCTGCTTTTCCGTTCCGGTCAGCCGGATGTAATTCGATAGCCTGAAGAGGAATGACGATTTGCTCAATTTCGCAATGGATAAGCATTTTATATGGTGACTAACGGTTGCATATAACTAGGTACACAAGGATCACAATCCCAGATTACCGACGTTGCAACGGATTGATGTGGTTGGATTATTAATTGTGGGTGCCTTGAACATTGAAGGTACCGAGTGAATACAAAAGCGCAGTTATGTAATTTGTTTATTGCGTGTAGCGTATGTTGTAGCCACGTGGCTTGGACATGCGCTTTTCCTTTTGACTTATACTACTTTATTTGATTCAGTAGACAGTTTATGAATATTTAGTAGATTTCAGGTGCTTAGTTTGTCCGGAGAAAATGCTAGGTTTAATAAGTGCCAGATGAAACACCAAATAGAACAAGCTTGTAGATATGGGAGAACTCACTCTTATTACGTAAACCCGGACGGTCAATTTGACACGCGCTTTTTGGGGAAGTATTTTGAACAGACGCAAGTCAGTTTCTTCTTCTGGCCAGGGTTCATTGTCATCGATTGCGTATATCATCATATTGCCCTGATAAATTGTATACATAAATGTGCATGACAAAATTCAGAAGCATGAAATCTGTTTTCCGAAATATCATCAAAACATTGTGTATGGTGAATGGTTTGACCGGTGGAGTCAAAGTCGATTTTAAGAAATATGGTGTAGCATTCATTATTAGTGGAACTTCGTTAGCCTACTAATACTTTCATTCGATTTGTGGCAAAAGGAAGTTTACGTCAGTAGTTAACGCATCTCATAAGCCGTCATGTGTAATGGTCTGGAGTCTCCTCTAAGCATGGTATTTCTATTCCATCTATTCTAGTACCATACTTCAGCTGGTAGTGAGCCTGTTAGATGGGAACATGGTAACTCTGGAGCTTGTACAAAATCAGTATTCACATAGTTGCAAATCAAGACATTTTTTAAAACTTCACAACCGCTATAATCCGTGAGTTTGTGCGGGCGAACGTTGAGTCGTTTGAAATTTGAAATGGAAAAAATACACTGGAAAATAGAGGTAGCCAAATAAATCCCTAGGCAGGGCTAATGTATAAAATGTCGCTCATTTATGTGCAAAGACAAAGTCAGGAAACTGTGATCAACAGAAAATAGTATATAGAGTTAGACTGTTCAGGAACAGATTAACAGTCCTTGATTCGATTGTTGACCGCTTCTATTATTTTGAAGCAGTTCTTCCGAAAAGTCTAGGCTTTAAGCGAAGCCGTTTGTACATATCATTATCACTGATAAGCAGTAAGAAATTTCGAATATGAACTGAACAGTACGCACAAACTGGTCCTATTTATTGTGCTTTCATAGGCTTTTAAACCTGTCGTTTTTGAAAGAAGCATTAGACTCGAGTTTTATCCTTGTTACAGCTCTCCAGTAGTGTATCTCCCTGCCACAACCGGGACATAAGGCAACCCTGTTGACCACTGCGCAAATGAGCACACATCAAGCATGACTGAAGTGTCTTATGTAAATGCTCAGTCACAGTATGAGTGGTGCTTTGGTTGCTTGATTGCACTGGTAGAAAAAACAGTCACTCTTCTGTTACCTGCAGCCGGTGATCTCAAACTAGGATTGCGCTCGAAGATGAAATCGTGCAAACAATTTGTACATCGAATGGCTCAATTGATTCAACTTACGATATTTACAACCTACTAACAACCGTTGCTTTTCTCCTCATCCACTTATAACAGTGCACCCAAACACATCATTATTTTCCTATTTGCTGCTGCCTGTCTGTGTTTTTAAAACGCTTTTGGTCACAAGGTGAAATGATCAATTATCGACGGACTATCGAAAATAAACATGCGGTAATGAGCTAAGTCTACGGCATTGGGATTACATCTCTCTAGTTTTTAGCAACACTTAAGTACTTACTTAGCATATGACTCAGAAAAGTATACGGTAGTTGGCGCCTTATGAATTTGAAACTGCGGATATGTTAATATTCCGCACCAGTAATCTAACTAGACCGATGGGAGTGAATTCTGGTCAAAAATATTGAATGGTCGGAATGTTCACTTAACGCTTTCTTCATCACCTAAGAAATGTTCATTCTGGCTGTGTAATCAAAACTATCCTACTATGGAAATCCTGTAAATGTCAATAATTAGGTCGAATTTCATGGTAACAAACAAACATGCATCTTCTTAAGATGGTCACTTTTGCGCAACACATGGCCCAAATGATCCAGAATGTGAAAGCAATGTCTTTTGATGAAATCCTTGGTATAAATTGAGAAAACTGTTCTCATGAAGGTTTGATCGATTCGACTTAGTGGAATTTTTAATACGTTGTCTCTTTTCTGAATGATTGAAAAACTTGAGCAATATTCCTACGAAATTGTGGTTAAGTGTTTAGTGTTCGGGTTACATATAGTGTGGTGGCTCATCATCATCACCACCGTCATCATAACGGCCACGAGCTTGACCATTCAATAGCTGGAGCCACCGCTAACATCAATAGTTACGTAAAATTTCCTAGAAGATGAAACGTTGCTGAGAAGGTTATAGATTGAAAATCATGAAATGAGATTAAGCGGCATAATTAGAAATGTTATGGATGCAGCTACGCTATTGACCGCGCCACACTGCCATCTCGGATAGCGTTTCTAACCAGTTATTTGGATGAATACGAGGACCTCAGCCAGGCAGGCAACATCTGCCCACTTTGCTCGGTGGAGCAGTCAGGGTATTCATAATACATGCCCACGTTATTGCTTGCGGTTTTACCCAACTGTTCAAGATCTCAGTATATAATATCCGGTACGATAAACGGTCAGATGGTATATGGAATACATGACCCGACCACTGTAGGCTTTGCAGCGCGATTGACTGACCAGTTGGTAGCTCAATTCGAGTGTTCCAGACTACATGCCGACAATCATCATCATAGACAGCAATACATCAGTGGTTCACACGGATGGTTAACTGCCACAACATGCCGACAAACGTTCACACTGCTCACGCCATAAGTCCACTTTGTGTATATTGATTAACGGAGACAACCATGATCACACACAGCAAGTCTGTCCATATATTTGTTACGAACAGGCCATGCTGCCGAATCATAAAGCTAAACATAACGCGCATAAGCATTATTTACCCTTCCTTCTAACGACAACCGAACGCCTCTTTGACGAGATAGATGACAAAAAGCATGTCGTGCCTTCTCATCGGCAATATCACAAGCGACGAGATAGTGTTATCCGAATATATGAAATTTCACAGTCTCAAGTAGGTTGCCTGTAATAAAAAAACGTAGTAGTAAAAATACTCCAGTCTTAAAAGAGCACTCTTAAGTTTGAAAATGTGGAGCTCACGCTATACAAACCAGTCCGGCTGTTAACCTTTTTCAGCATGGTCTGGATGTTTTTTACATAATGGTTAAGTATCACAATACCATCTGCATACGCTAGGTAGGTCAGTCTAACTCCAGGAATAAGCTCAACACCAAACTCACTGGACTTCGATAGCGCAGTTTCCACGATATCATCCATGACAAAAGTGAACGGGAATGGAGAAAGCGGACACCCCTAACGACCGAGACAGTTGTCCACGAACCCCCACCATGCTTGCAAAGTGAGCATACAGGGATCCCAACGGATACTCCCTTGAGAAGAAGTCAGTCCTAGTGTACGTTATGAGCAGCCTTCAGGTTTGAAAAGGCCAAGACCGCTAGCTGCTTCTAAAAGTGTCAGCTCCCCGAGACCCATGGCAGAGTAAAAATATGATCAACGTCCCTTCGACCGGACGGGAATCCTGCCTGTTCTTCGCGTATCTGACTCTCTGGGCTTGGTGAGCCGACATAATGTAAGGCCAGAGAGTAACTTGGAAGCGACGATACTAGACTGATGCCTGCTCGGTGGTCACAGAGACTCCGGGCACCATTGTTAAAAACGGCAATTACTATTGATAGACACCCATCATGAAGTAGCTCTTCAATCTCCAAATCGTCTGGATGAGTTTTGTCAGTTTTGGTATCAACTTCTCCCACACCATCCTTGAAAAGAGAGGGACAGAGGAGATCTGGCCCAACAGCTTTGCTACGCTTCAGTGACATAAGGTCCAGGACCGCTTCTGCTTCCGACAGAGGTCCGTCTGGAACACAGTAGTTGACCGTTCGGGAGTCGTCGTCCACAGGGTCTAGCCAGAGCTAGCAGAATTGCGCCCTAAAATTTTGTCTACCTATCTGGCCGGCATGACTGACTGGTGAAAAGTGAATCACTTTTGTTTACATATGGTCTCACACCAGCTTGACGGCCAGTACAACCACTGATCAGGGAAAGCTGTTTTCTGCTATTCCTAGATAAAAAGGTTCGTTCTATCTCTTTGGACTGTTTGATCAAGTTACGTTTAAGCTCCTGGTCAGCCTTCGTTCAAGTGTTCGGTGGTCGTCGTCATACGCACGGCTAGGTAGAATCTAGCATAAGTTTTATCGATATGACGGACATCCAGCTCTCTCGCAACTGCTCAGCTGCTCCGGAACACACCTGTTCACAGCAAGATTCCATAGCTGCTGCGATTTGTTCCCAATGCCCGTTAAGTTCTCCCACCTGATTCGAACTGGGCAACTTGCTCGCCAATATGGGATATGCGTAGTAGCCGCCAGCGTGCTAACCTCAGAAACCAACATCCATTATGGAAAAGGTGGTAAACTACCGGCCTCCTCCGACAAGAACGAAACTCAAATTTGCTGTCCTTGTTTGAGGTATGCTAACTAACATAGAATCACAAAAATAACTTGATTAAATTCTGTTCTTTCTTTGTCAGAATATGTCGTCAACCAAAGGTGACTGGTGTGTTTAGACTGATTGTCAGGAAAACCGTATGCGTCCCTTTGCAGCACGCGTTAACCACAGAGTTTCAAATTACCCAATCAGGTCGTGCGTTAACTAGCAGTTTATTGCTTCCTTTTCAGTGCCACACTTGCAAGCACGGTTAGGTACGGCAATCAGTGGTTTAGTGTTTTTCACATTTCTGCAAACTAATAAATTTTGTCAGACAAGAGTATCAGATCAAGTAGCTGGTGCCTTTTGTTTTATTTTCAGTGAACTTATTCGCAGCTGACTCGTCGGTTCCCAGAATCTACCGATACCAGAAAACAGAACCTCTACAAAAATCCTTCGCATGAATACAACAATTTTCTTAGTTTGACAATATGACTGTCATTACAGCCATACTATTCACTCAGTTTTTCACGGAGACCGGAATGGTGTAGATATCACGGATAAATTAAGGTTGTAAACGGCATTCAAACCTTAGCTAAAGATTCTGTGAACTCAGAGGATACTCCACTAGTACAGTTTCAGCTTTGAACATAACCACACAACCAAATTGAGGAGAACCATAGAGTCCTCAAAATTTAGTGGCAATACTTAGGAGGAAAAAAGTACATATCAAACTCTCAAACAAAAACCTTATAATCTGTCCAGAACAGAGAAAACCGTTTTGGGTTAGGTTTCTCGCAAGCTTTTGAGAAGTAAGTCTAAAATGTAACTGCGGTTTTAAGACTGTACCTTTGATGTACGAAGTTGCCTTAATTTGACTGATAAACTGGGCTCACTGATAGCTTTCTAGCTTGGAGTCCATTATCAACAAGACTTGAATTTCAATAGCAAAACAATCAATTTCACATACGAAAACTTACCTTGAAGTAGCCGGCCAATCGGTGTTCAGGAGAAACTTCGTCCTCCAACTGCTTCCCTTTGTATAATGGTATATTACGGAAAGGTGTTTTAAAACCACCGAAATCCGGTAACTCCTCCAAAGAAGTGGGGTAAACCTTTGGTAGTAACCCAGCGGGATAAAATGATTGAAAGCAAAATCGTGTTACGAGTGAAAATATTTGAGTGAATTAGATTGGAAGTTCGTTTGCACATCCCTACGGTTGGTTTTCACTTTATCAAAAATACTGTCGAAAATTCTCAACAAATCAAAGGAGACGGTATAATGATCAATTGTCCTCGATGACTCTTCTGAAGCCATAGGTTTCATCAAGACGTATCATGAGACAAACCACAAAAAGAGATAAATGACCGTTGTCCAGTGACACCAAAGACAAATACTCGACTCCCCACAATAAGTTGTTAGACCAGGACCAGTCATTGATAGAATATTACATCACATGATCAAGGTCACATGTTTCTGTGTGGATAGAGTGGAGGCCACTGATGTGTGGCCATAGAAGTTGCAAGGACAGAAGAAATTTATTTAGAGAGCACAGATTAGAGTTACGCAATCTGATTATAGTTGGCTTGGGGGTCACCAGAATGCGCTGACTGACTGTTTTTGGCTTACTGCCGGCAACTCTGTAAACAACACTGGATGTATTAGTGGCGTCTATGTGATGGTCGGCGTTTTTGTGGTTTGTTCCACGACACGTCTTGATGAAACCTGTGTAACTGTATTGGCATCAGAAAGAATTAACGAAGACAATTCCTCGTCACATCGTTATCAACAGCAGTTCGTAGCCATTGTTTAATGCGGTTTTCTTAAGTTAACTGACGGGAATACTTTTAAAATGAACTGCATCGTTTTCATTTAGGAAAATGCCTTTTAAATCTTATTACTGATAATTATTCTCCGGTAAGACTCTCCAGTATTTTACAGTTCAATCCTTGTTGCATACCTGTTTACACGAAACACATTGAGTTGTACGAAGGTATTTGGTAAAACTCACTGGCTTTTACTCATTCAGGTTTACTGATTAAACTGACCGCATTTTATGGCGATTATGATGACCTTCCGTAATCCTTCGATTTTATTGCACACCCAAGTCCAAGAACCATTTTCATGAGGCACGAAAGGTTTGTAGGTAGTACAATTAACTATGAGACGTGCTGTTCGGAACGTGAAATGACTGCTTTTAAGGGCGTGAGTTTGGCTCAGTTCCTTCAAGGAAGTAGCATGGAAGTCCTGGTGGGCCGAATCGAGCTTGAGCTGTATTTTTGAATTACGTAAATGGTACATTTTTGCTATCCAGAATCCAAAGGAAGTATCGACCGGTTCTGTGGTTGATGCTACCTATCATGTTTGCGTACCTGATGCTCATTGCTCATGAATCTTAATGCAGAAACAGATTCTTAGGTATGTAGCTGCTAATTCAGCTGCGTGTTACTCATGCCGTTTATTCAAACTTGGTGACGTTAGCAGAACAGTGAGAAGTTGAAGTCACTTGAATGACATGCGCAAACCCGTTATCTGTCTCAAGATTCTAGAAATCTTTGCCATCTTAAAAGATAAAGCGAGGTGGACAACGTAACTTTAAGAAGCAAAAATTCGGCGAATTTAGAAGACTTGTTCTAAGGACTTCATTTTATCTCAGATAAGTGGCACAAATAACTCAGGAATTAGATTATTTATGGTGCTTAAGTTTGTTCAGTTCTCTTGGCTTGATTATTGTTTGTCGGATACTGTCAAGGCAAGTGAGACTAAGAACTTGATGCAGGAGAAACAAACAAAGTCTGGCCACCTGAAGATTCCTTTGGTTGTGGTCTATCTCTAGCCAAATGATGCGTTCAGCCGTGACCTCAAGGAAAGAATTTCCATCCAATCGTACGCCTGTTTGCTGCCTAAGCGGTTTTCACAGCTTAAGCCATTAATGTCTATTTGTGCTTTGTTTGATGCAACGAACCTGTGTCACTGTTTTTGGAAAATTTATCTGCTGGACAGTTGGTCTGAGTCTTACAGTTTAACTCTTAACACAAACAGTTATGTTGACATTCTGTTTTCGTTTTTGAAGTGAAACCAACACGAGAAACCAGCCTCACCTTTCACATAACTGATGAACTTTTACCTCAGTTGTTTTCAGCCAACTACCTGGGGATTATTTTGAGGAACAACATGACATGTTATCCATGTTAGTCATGTTCTCATCAAAGTATGGTCCGGGACTCAACCCCTTCCTTCACTCCCCATCACTTGGCCAGTCGTTTTATTTAGGTTTGTACACCTCACCACGAAGTGTATTGCCCACAGGTTGTTTCCGCTGGTTTGTCGTCAAAAGACCACTTTTTTTAGATCCCTGAAGCACCTGTCCTCTTAGAATGACTGATCCTGTAAGCAGTGCTTTGATTTCACAAATATCATCATTTCAAAATGTGCGACCAATTTTCATTAAACATTCTGTCAGACACAATCCACCCCCCGTATCTGGATCTCTCCAACTGTGTTTCCACATCCTTCTCTGAATCCTTGTACAAACATTTGTCTGCACGCACCTCATCGTGTTATTTCTCCGATATTCCTTCTTTAACTCGCTTTCTCCACAAACCGAACTTTTTAGTTCTTGAAGCAACCTCAAAAATGAAGGAATAAATATGTTTTTCTAAACCGATCATGGCTGCAGCAGTTTTCTTTAGTCTGTCGTTGAGTTCCAAAGTTGTACTAATAACTGTGGCACAAGTACAGTTGTTTAAATGTCCTGCGTTTGCAGTGGAGGTGTGTATGTAAACAAGTGGATATTCACTTCTCGTGATGTAAACAGCATCTCGTTGACAACTTTAAGTTGAAGCTTATCAAAATACGCAATCTTTCAGAAGAAAAATCACAATTTTTCGGAACTTCTAACACTTATATTTTGTGTTATTAAACAAGTGTGGACTTCATAATTTCGGATTTATGACTGAAAGTTATCTCAGATCATTCCATGGTAAACATAAATTTCCATCTTTTTGGAAAACATGTGAGTTAGGTGACCTTCTTCTTTTCAGTCCGAACTTACTATTTCCAAGTTATTGAAAGCAGTAACAACCAGAATACGTTTGTTTACGATTCTCTTCAGGGGTAATATAGAGTCCCATGATTAGTTTCCTTCTTCGAAGTTTTCACCTTGAGATGAGTTAATGAATCTTTTGGAGAAGAATGTACGGAAGAGTAACATGTTCACCCATTGTGCAACAGTTTCTGGTTTAATTGTTGTATCATATCCCAGCAACTGTCGTAAATATCTTCTTATTCTATATCGCACAATGCTAACTTCATAAAAATCGCAAAATGAAAATCTCGCCAGCGAAAGTGGTTGAATGTTCACATATGATAATTCGGTCGTGCCTAATGCGAGGTGAACGGCGCAGTGGTAAACACGGTTGCCTCATGAAGAGCGTGGCCGTGGTTCTAGTCCCTGCAGTGGCGAGGATATGCGCTACTGACGAGCTCTAATGAGAGCGAAACTCGAGTCTAGTGCTTCTTTTCGAAACGGGTCGACTGGAAAGTCTATAGGAAAGCGATAGCTGCGATCAGTTGTGGGTGATGTTCAATCTATATGAAAATCGAAATCCCCTACTACTCATCAGAAGTGATACGAGCCAACAAGTTAGTCTTGAAGCTTGTTCCTGGTGCAGTTGCATCATCCCATAATTATGAATGAATATACCACGTATTTCACATCTCGGATAGTTGCTTGAGTTCATGTTCCTTTGTCATATAGAGATCTAAATAGAGTGTTACATAAAGCCGAGCAATTCGTGTTAAAATTATAACATTGCGAAAACAACACTTATCACAACAGGCAGAGTACAGTTGTTGTACAGTGTTGTACAGTGCACTATCATTTCGTTTGCCTAATTATTGACTCGTCATTACTACAAACCAAAAAACTCCTATGTAAAGTGTTCTTCTTTAAAGCTGTTGCCCGGTTCGAACACACCTCGCGTCAAAAGTGCACGACTGCCAAAAGTCTTACGGTTATTGCTGCAGTTCACATATCATAGAGTATGCTTAATCGCGCATAAACTAATGATTCCATTATGTGACAACATAGTGAAATTCACTTTGAGATACACATTCGTTTAATGCGATGAGAAATATCCATGACAAAACCACTGGTGGGCATCGCTTCAAGTCATAAACCCGTTTTGATAAAATACATTAATCCAATGCAAAACTCTTTAACTTTACTCCGTTCATGGGACCCCACTTTCCAAATACAGAGTAGTATTTTGTAATTTCTAACAGGAGAGGTTTCGTACATCCAACACCATAGATTCTTGTGACAGGTGAGTCTCTCAAAATGTAACGGTTGCTAACAATGACATGAGGCTGAATCGAAACATTCGATACATAAATGAAGGCAACTAATCATCGGCAACAATGTCATGTAACTTTCCAAGAGCTCTCATCTTTTGGTAAGTTGATCCAGTCCTACATCTAATAACTGATATATACTTTCATTTGTTTCGTTTACTCAAGGGTAGTGCAAACTATCTTACTGAAATGTATGAACTTCATTTTTTGGACTCTGAGAAAAACCTGAACATGATCACGTGTGGACCGAGAAGTCAGCATACGCCAGAATATAAGCATTATCTCACACGATCACCCATCCAGAGGTTTGTGATCAACTACTATGGTTTAAATTAATGTTGGTCGCTACCCACGGGTCAAATGTAGACCTGAAATGTCACCATGTATAGCTCATTTAGCATGTTTGACGAAAAGTGTAGTTCCTTTCCTAGGCAAATACACCTGAATTCGTGCGAGATTGTCAAATGATTCTGGCGGTTAAAGCTAGCTGACAGTCGATCTAGACAAGGTTTGTTTCCACGTACAAATTGTTACGAAGGCTGGCGTCCTTCAGTTTGATCCAAACGAGAAAAACAATGTCATTCGCCTGTTACCTGTTACAACAAGCAGTAGCTGAAGATTGGATCAACGTTTGTGCTGACAGCCCTCATATGATCTACACAGGGAACAACAAGAATATGTCCTTGAACAAAGTGTGGATATAATTACATAGTTGTTTTGCTTGTGAACGTATCTAGCCTTGAGCGTTGCCTGTGAAGACTCATGTCTTGTAGCTGAGGAAATGTGTGAACGTTAGCACCGAGAAAAACTTCTATCTAGATACCTTTGGTCCACGGGGTGATATTGACTAACTCTTCAAAAAACAAGGGAGCTGCTATGATGAGACAGTCAATGGTTGTTTTGGGCTACTTCGAAAGATCATATTCAACAATCTGCATGATGAACAGTACGCTCATTTTTGCTTCATCACATTTGTGAACATTCGCCATTATCTTTCACATAGCATGCGCATTAGTATGCAGTTATTCCTTAAAATGACGTCCCAACACATACATCTCCCACTATAGGCGCGTGAATTTTTTCCTCATCGAACACAAGATTTCAGACGGGCCAGTATAAATGACTGAGAAAGAGCAGTGTGTAAACATTTAGGGTGAACACATTTAACGCCATACAAAACAGTAAAAAATGTGGATGCCTAAGGCGGAATTGACAAATGTCATGACAGGAGGATTGCACAATCTAACTGTACAATAACTTGCTTCACTTGCGTGGATCACGTCAAACGAATGAAATGGAAGCATTATGTCCCTCTGAAAGCCATGAGTCCAAGTGATTTGGCACGTTTGTTAGGGTTATTACTATGACTTTCTCCAATAGGGCGCTAACAGCAGACAGGCCGCAGATTACTTTATACTACTATGACGTACAATACAATCAGTTGGGTAAATGAGAAAATTTAACAACCTGCATTCAGCTGATTTAACGATCTTTGTAAACCATTGAGTAGCCTAATATTTTGCTGCTGGTTGTATATAATGCTAATAGCTTTCAAAATGATACTGTTAATTAATCAGTTTACTTTTCATTTTTCCCGATGAAATCTAACATAGATTTTGTAGATTACTTTTGAAAGAAAACGAAATAGTAAAGCTTTCTACAGGAAAGAAGCTTTTTCGATTAAATGGTTTTAGTAAGAACAAAGTTGAACACCCTCAAACTACTCAAAATGAAAGCACACCACTTGCGAAAACTTTGCAGTAACAAATCACAACAGCCAGTAATCAGGATACACAACCTTTTGTATGTGACATAACAGGTATCAAGTTACAGTTAAAACCATAGCTGTACAGCGTAACTCACCATAATCTTTTCAACCCAGCTCCAATCGTCTTTGGTGCTTCCGGTATTCAAAACCAGATCGTATTGTTCATCGTAATACTTCTTTTTTGCATCTATTCCCTTTAAATGTCAGAGAGAGAGAGAGGATAGTCAATTTAGTCAGCCTGCTAACAATTGTACACTGACTGTTAACCATTCGAACATGTTTCCAAACTTCCCATAGAGATTTGCCTACCAAGGAAAAGTGAGCATTATGAAAGTAAACGAGATTCGATCACACGCGTTCGGATGAACCTAACATTGTTAGTCAGACTTGTATAAAACAGTTATTTTTGGATGTTCCTGAGACGTAGTCGGCATTGTAGTCAATCAAGAGAGCTTGTGAGCCATAAATAGACGTCACGTGTTGGTCCTGTTACACTACTCATTTGGTCGATGAATTACTCATATGATGCTCAATATGACCCTGGCCACTAATGACCTGTCATAAGTTCGCACTTACCGATAACCTTGACTAAGACAACCATAACAAACAGCTGTTGACAACCAAGCCATAGACCTCACATAAGCCGTAACCAAATTAGCCGATTTAAACAACACCCCTGCTGCGAGCAGATTAGCATTACTAACTTCTGTGTTTGCAGCATGACGAGGAGTCTTAATCGTGCTGTTGTATATATGCGTTGATAACTTACTCAACGTACTTCCCCTTGGAGCTTTCCGACAACATGAGTGGTACTCACATGCAAATATGGCTGGGTTGAGATCAATAGTACGGTAGTTAATTTGGTTGACTCAGGACAACATATACCACAGTTCAAATTGTGACCACGAAGATGGCGTTCAATACTGTGGAGATCTAACTAGAGCAAACTTTCCGTCTTGTGTCTATTTTCAAATGGGTCCGACATGAACATTCTTCTTAATGCGCACACTGCAGTCACATATCAGTGGTACCGAAAGTGATAAATGCTCATGCTTCACCTTGGAGGAAAGTTTCACATCCGACTTCTTTTCATAGTTTACGGAAATGTTTATTTCTTTAGGTGAGGTCCAATTGTAAAACACAAGGGTTTTGAGTAGATTCGAAACGGCGGCAGAAACGGTAGGTGTAAATGAGGCAACTGCTCTATAACCTGAGGTGTGAAGCCACGCGTTCAACTATGTTGGGATGTATTTCAAAAGCCGAAACCCCAGTTGCCGTTTTGTCATGCCAGCGTAGTCGACCTGGCAACTACATGAAAATCGGTATATGATATGGGACCTGCCGAACGGATGTGTTTGAGGTTTTAGAGGTGGGGTTAGAAACTGTTTTGTGGTGTAGGTTTACAAGACCTCCGCGGCATTATATGTCCGTAATATAGCGGCCTTTAATCGGCGTTGTAGCAACACAGTAACATCACCTTCTTAAGACGGAAGTTGTAGGAAAGCTTTCATCTTGGGCATCACCATCGCTGTTTGCTCGTGGAGTTTTTCGTTGAAAACTTGACAATTTGTGATTGCGGATACCCGCTGTCCAAAAGAACTTGACTACTCAGTTGTAGTTTACTCTGGACTGTGTCCTAACTGCATATCTTCCTGGTTCAGTTGTATATGATTTTGATAAGGCGTTTTTTGTAATGCTTTAGCATGAAACTGTTAAAGTGTAAGTAATGGCTATTCCGAGTGTATTTAAGATAAACTGAGCGTTGCACCGAACCGTCAATCCTTCAGGTAAGACAGATATCCAAGAAAGGAAGAAAACCAATATATTTATGATCAGAATTTAATTTGGTGTTGGTATGCATTCTGTTGAATACTATCAAATTTCCTTCCTCACGTTCTTTACTGTCAGTAACTACTTACATATCGTCCATATGCCAAAAAATAAATCTGTTTCACAGAAAGCTCCTCGCGCTAGAGTTTCTGGATGGACCATAATAATATCAGTCAACATGGGTCCCAAGGGACTTCCAATGGCTACGCCATCAGTTTACCTATAACCTTTGGGGTGAAAACAGAATATTACAGTCGAAGTACACAAAAGGAGTCTTTCGAATTCAGACGTTGAAATGGGTAATTCGAGTTGATTTCCACTGATGTAATCACACATTATTCGGGTAGTTTCATGTAGAGGTACGTTTGGGAATAACTAATGGACATTCATGCTAGTCATGTATTTCTTATTAAGATTGACAATTTCGGGAAGTCCAGAATGTTTGCATATTGACTGATTCACCGGTTCTACTATTCCAACCAGCTACGTTGTTAGCCTGGGCTGAGGTGAGTTGGACCTCAATGGGAGTATCAGGGGTATCAACAACCACGAATTTGGAATGATCATCCAACGTAGACAGTATTTTTTCCATATGAATCGATTTGTTGGTTAGTTTACCATTGTCACGGTAACGATATCCTTGACTGGTAAGTGAATAGATCCACTATATGTTTCCTTTGTATGTTTAGTTTCACACTTGACCTCCTGTTTTCCGCTTTATTATATCTTGCTCTGTGCACAGAAACTTGTCAGGCCATAAACTGTATGCATCAACGTTTTCGACCGCTCTACTAAAACTTAATTCGGGAAAATTCTGCTTTATGTTCCCATTTTGTTTGTAGTTTTTTTGCATCACCGACAGACATCAAATCAAGATAATCAAGATATCTAGGAAGAAATGAGAGATACATCACCAGAATCCGGGTTCACTCAACCCCTTATTTAAGTAGATTTGATGGGTTTCAGGGCGTTTTAATGCAGCTTTAGAAAAACATGGAGAGTCACATGACACACGGGGTTCAGATACGTAGTGTACACCCCATCTGTGGCGCAGTATACTGTGCACGCAAAACGACAATCAGGTCTAGAGAACAAAATCAAAACAAAATTTGATTGTTCACTGAGAGCTGAATCCTAGATAGTTTTAACACATGAATTAAAAAAAACGTTAGTTTAAAAACTACCAAATTCAAACATCTAAATAAATTTGAAGATTATACAGTTATGTACATTGGTTAAAAACCTACAAATTTAGCGGCCACTTTCTGGCGCAATTTTTTCTTTTTGATTCTTTTCATTCGCTTTTTCTCCAACTCCATTTGACGTTTCTGAAAGGCCGTTAAATTCTTTTGGGGTTTCTTGCCTTTGCCTTTCCACCATTTTCGCTTGCCCCAAAAGTCGTCCTTTTTCACCACCGTGACGGCTGGTTGTTCTTCTACAGACGGAACCAAACCACAAAAAAGGTGTTATTCTTATGAACAAAAGTAGCTCTGTTGAGTGGCCCAACAGACAGTTGAACTTTTGGCAATTACATGAAACAAACACTGACAACCGAGTAGACTTTACAACAGTTAACGCCACAATGTTTAGTTGTCTGTTATCCGATCATTTTGCTAGTGTGAATCCTACCGATTAAGCCCAACGCACCGCCTAGACAAGTCAGTGACTTGCAATCAAACCATCAAAGCGTAGGGCATATAAAGCAAAATAGTCAAATCGGGTGAACAGAGAAACGTCATGAGCGTCCTACTCGTAGGTTACACTCAAAAAAGTACGCGTAATAGATGTACATGTTGTTGAGTTTGATATGCAAGGTAGTTTTTACAAACATCAAAACCCGCCACAGCCGAACGGATGGGTGGCGACAGATGAGTCGATTCGTTTGCAACAATCAATCGGTAGTTCCAGACAAGCCACACTTCTGAAAGCTGCTTGATGACAGAGAGTGAGAAATCGCGAACGTTGTTCACACAGTGCTAGAGAGACGAGGTGATGCTAACTGCAGCCGCTGATCAGAAAAGCCATCGAGTGTCAGATAACAGAACTTGGACGTTCAGGCTTAACACACCTAAGCGCATCACTGTTAACACGATAGGTGGCTAATGGCACTGTTTGTTGGGCAGCGTTTGTGAAGAACTACTTGGAATGTAGAAGCATCTACCGTGAGGAACAACGTTATATCCACTTTTTTATCCCACAAAGTATCAGCATAGACGAACATCGTGTCAACGTGTTGTTTGAACCGTGTATTACTTTCTTCGTGAAAGTGACAGTTACCGGACTAATCGACTGCCTTGTAGACAAGAATGACAAGCGTCACAGAAAGACGTAGAACGTAATATACTCTTTTGATGTTTGACATTAAATCTGCTGTTTTATTCCTCCGTAATAATATGGAATATTTCTGCCTCTGGAAGATCAATTTACGACTCAGAGCTAGCCCCTTCCTTAAAATGGGGACACCTTTTGTCGTCACAGATTGACTTTTCCATGAAGATGCTTTTTATACCGACATGTTACAGTCACAACATTCTTAGAGTCAACAGGCAGAGAGTTAGATTTAACAAGGTCTCGAATCGAAAATAAGTCGGCCGTTTTACAACTAACCTTCGCTACCGTACTAGTTGTAGGTATATGAACGTTGCTACGTTCAAGCGACTTAAGGGCATGATCATTCTGTGCAACCACATCAAGTCGCGATGTCTGGCGTCATTAACTTGACTCAACCGACAACTCTTCTAAGCAATGATGGCAGTTGGTGTCACCCCACTTATTTCGGTGCAGTTAACCGTAGAATGCTATTCACACCGTTTACTTCCACCTACAGCTTTGTAACCAGACCAATTCCGACATCTCTGTGCATCTAGAATTTATCTGCTGGTTATCGTAGAGGAACAGAATCCAACTGTCGTCTCATACTGTCTGCTGTGCCATGATTTTTATTTGACCTTGAACACAACCGAAGGAAGTCAATTTGCAATGTGTGCGGTGTTTCTTTTTTACATGTTTAACCGACAAGTCAACTGCTCCATTTTCATTTCATGTACTGGATACAGTGGTTTTAATTTTGTGATTGAAACTATATTAAAGCTTTCAAATTATTACTTAAACAGATTTTTGTACTTGTTTAAGCCAATGTTTCATAGACTTATTCCTGCTCATATGAAAATAATTACACAATAACAATTACGTTAAGGTGCCAAACAGGTGCCACAATTTTGTCTTTCAACGAGATAAATTTTCATCCGCAAAGTAACCTGGGAGGTACCATCACCTTCAAGATTAAACTATAACCGTGACAATATAGCTACATATACAGAAGTGGTTACGAGAGAAAATCGAGTGACCACTAATAATACAAAAATGTTTTCTGTTGACAGAAAATAGGTGTGGCCCAAAGAATCAACCAGACTCTGTGCATAACGGTCACTAGTGGAATCACTGGCTAATCTTTAGTTCATTTTCTCTCTCTTGCTCCTCACATCTGAAAATGGATAAACTTGAGGAGCTAACCGCTAGTACAAGAGATCTCCGTGTCTGCTTATTGCTTTGCTTCAGCCAGATATGCAGGATATGACGGTATATCTCGAAAGTGAAAATGCTGGAGAATTGTTAGACTTGATGGCCATTTCTTGAGACAGAGAGTTGCAATCATGATGACGTTACGGTGGTTCACCTGGCATCCGTTTACATGTCTTTCAGATTCAGGATATTCTATTTTGTACGACCATTTCGGTTTTTTGACCATTGCGGTGTGTGGAGTACATTTATATTTATTAAAAATGTTTTCTTCTTGCTCTATTTTGTCAAAAAATTGGTCTAAACTCTCGGCGTCAAATTACAAGAAGAAGAGGAAGCAAGCAGTTGGTGAGTCATGAACCATGCAACTAATTTTCTACCCAGTTTATGTATATCAATGTGAAGCATTAGTACATTGGTTACTGTTTTCGATAACTAGTAGTTGATCGTTTTTAAAAACAAAAGTATTCAGCGATTTATTTTACACAAAAATTATTGATTAACAGTTAAAAAGCTAAAGTTGCCGTGAGATACCATAAACACGTATATCCTACCAGTATTTCAAGTACGAACTCAGTAAGATACAATTAAAAGTCACCTACTCAAATGTCTTTACAAAAAAGAAAATACTACACTTTGCTCATTAAACTGAAAATAGCGAAAAACGATGGATTGTTTACTTTGTGACACTAAAACATCCTGAGTTGTGACTTGTGGCCACATTACAGGAATTTAGACATTCATATGAGTACCTTTTTCAATAGTTTTTCAATAGTTTGAATAATCCTTATCTGTGCAGACCAATGTTGCTCAAAAGAAGGTTATATAGCCCCTCAATGAGTGATTCAGGTTTCATGTGACCTGTTGTTCTCCCATTTGCCCTAATGAGGTACTGTGGAGTTTAAGGTGTGGTTGAGTTGTGGGACGACCGCTGATAGATATGTTTATATTCACTCATCAATTAGCAAAACGGTAAATTCCTCTGTGTGATCAATCTTTAGATTTTCAAGTGATTAACATCAGCGCACTAATTTATTTGCGAAATAAATGAACCACAACTTAGTGTTCCACACACAACCACTATGCTTCAAACTAGTGTGTTTCTAAACTGGAGAACAGCGGCCCATATGGCTGAAATAACACTTAGCATTTCTAAGTCTGTATAAAAAATAGAAAGTTTTCATAGTGTACAAAAATATATTTGTTTTGTTGAATGAGGCAATAAACAGCGCTCTACTGAAAAATCAAAACAGGATGGGTATTGCCCGATATGATAATTTCGGATCGTTAAAAAGTACTAGCCGCTAGCCTCAAACTAATGCATTGTTATAAATAAGATTTCATTTACTTGGTGTCTACTGTATACGTCCAAGTCGGAATTAGCACTCCGATCTTCTTGCAGACCACATACATTGCTCAGCTGGTTCACTGAGGTCCGTAGCCACAACCGAACTGAGAAGTTCCTGATCGTAGGATTTTCGACGGGAGTTGACAGGATAGTTACTATCTTTTATCGAGACGATCGGGCAGTATGAAAACTATTCGCACAAGGTTATGATGGAGCGTTTAGATATGACTGATCGGTCATGCCTGATGTAAAGTTAAGTAACATGTGGTTAACACGGTATTCTCACAAACGCGAGGGTCGGGGTTTAACTTCCGGTTCGAACGAGGATATGCACTACTGATGAGTTATAGTAAGGGCGAAACTCAAGTCTAGTTCTTCCGTACAAACTGAGTCGGCCGAAAGGTTTACCTGAATGCAACGACTGTGATAGAATGTGGGTGGCGTCCAATTTGAAATACACACTAACTAATTGCCAAGGTATATGTTTGCGCTGCAATAAAAAGCAACCACATGCCAGAAAGTTGATTTAAAATATAAGAGGCATACACATTATTCAGCTAAACATATTGGTCAGATTTGAACGTATGTTGATAAGGTTTATACTGAACTGATAAGACAGTTCAGGTAAGTCTTCCGTTTGTTAAGAAACATGTGCATCTCGCTTGGGATAGGCATTCAATCAGAATAAACAATAAATAAATAATAACTGCATACAATAAATACAATAAATACAAGTTATATCATTTACACTTGAGCATTTTGCTGAATAATTCAACATGAGTTTATCCGCCCTTAAAAATACAGTCATACATAAATCTTTTAAACAGCGGTACCATCCGCCATATAAGAAAAATCACTCACCCTCAACAGGTTGTGGAACAGCTATTTGACCCAAACGTACACTTAGTTCACTATCATCCGAGTCTGTCAATTCATCATGAAAGGTCTGAAAATGGAAAATTGCGGACAAAAAATGGTAACTGAGTGTATATTTCCAAAAAAAAAACTTGAATTTTGGTGCTGTCCATACATTTAGAAGGATGCAAAGTTTATAGCATTCGAAATGCGGCTTACTACAAGTTGCATAACAATGAGGGGTTCCGATTAGTTTCATGCAGAATGAACTTGGAGTAACACTAAAAGTAACACCTTCATGATTCTGTTGGGTGTGAACCAAAACACGTTTTACATGTTTGCTCTAGTCAAGGGTATCTGTAAAATGGTTCCTAAAGATGACTGCCGTAACAGAACTTATCAATATCCAGGTCGAAATATGCTAGCAAGATCACTGGACAGAAATATGACGTTTTATTTATTTCAGACGGGAATTTCTAATTTGTTTGTCAGTCGATATTCAACGGAGCTGTGGACGATTTTCAATTTAAACAAATGTCTCAGTTTTGTGTGTCTTATTTCGAACTAATGGTTAGAAGCACGACAATGGGATGAAGTGTAAGTCTAACGATTTGTAAATAGGTAGCTGAAAAAAATCAAGACCACATGTTTTTATCCATACACCTGTGGTGAGTTAGTGATGAGAACGTTGAACCTATAGTTCAGTATTCAAAGGTATCGTCCTGTCTTGTTTATTTAAAAGTAGATCCACTGTTTCTGAACCAATAGGCTTCCATCTGTGAAGCCGTTCCGTTTAGCCAATTATCTAGTCAAGATTTGGCCTGGATGCTTGCCTGGTTGGTTTGTAAAATGTCAGTCGATAGATAAATCCATGAAGGGAACGTTCGGTAACTCAAAATGTTTGTAATAAGATCACATTTACTCCAATAACATTGACCTCCATCTCTAATGTCTAGTAAGCTGTAAACTTAATGAGTAGTGGGATGCGAAGCTTGACGATGTTGTCCAAATCAGTGACAAATCTGGAGTCACTAAGT
>LUCH01001233.1:39324-54616 GCA_013368495.1 Paragonimus heterotremus | reverse complement strand
CCCACCACGGTAAGGTAAGTAACATGTTGAATTTATGATCAGTTTCATCAACCACTGACTAATCATGTGGTTGCGCAACAGTTTCAACCAGTAATATCCTACTATGTATAGGATTTTGACGTGTACAGTCGATAAAAGCACTTTGATTAATTAGTTCAGGTTATGGATAGAACATATTGCACTCGTCATTAAAAGTGCTGACATATCAACTTAAACACCTTGAGAACAAAACATAAGAGATGATACCATTAGTATTTACGGGATTTTGCATGATTTCTACAATAAGTAAGATTTAAAAAGAACCGATTGAGTCCCCATCGCATGAGAAAAATGCAGCAAAACACGTTATGGAAAACGCTCTCGAAGTATGCACAGTTCACTCCCGTTCAATTAACCTGTTAACCTTCATCACCATGCTGGTAGAACTGATAGATTCTCATTGTGTTTCTTGTTAGATCGTCACTTTAATTGTCTATTTTACGTAACCGGTAAAAGTGATGAAACCGCGCTAGCAGCTATGCTTAAAACTCTCTGGCAATTCCACTGGCAATCTCATCCGATGGATTCAATCGGACCACTCGAACGTTCGATATTTAACGCAGACTTAAGTTGTTGAATCTATTGTGACAAACCTAATTAACTTAAGGAAAACAGATTGACATGGAGCATATTTTAACGATCAAATCCATGAGATTTGTATAATTATTGATCATGAGTCACAGTCGTCCAATAACTGCGATGGCACGACATCTGTAATGCAAGCTATGAAGGAATTAGGCGTCTTAATACACTGTTTTACTAACCTCTTCTTGATATAATTCTGAACTCTGTATTGTCACATAAAAACGTGTCCACCAGTCCGCCGAAGCCAATTGTTCAGGAGTGGGTCCGACTTGTGTCACCATTTCTGGCTGAAAAGAAAATCAAGAGAAAAATTAAAAAAATAGTTTTGAATTTTTCTCAGAATACAAAGCCACCGGTGTTTCACTCAGTATAGCAACAAGTCTATGAACAGGTTTTGAACAGTAAACCAGACATTTCTGATCCAACCATTCCAGAGGTCTGAAAGTATATGTCGAGAACGGGCCAAAAATGTCTAACAGAGTTTCATGAATAGTAACGGTTTTCAGAGAAGAATGGCTTAATGTGGCATCACAGTCTGCAAGGCCTTCACGAAGCCATCAAAAAACCTGGTCAATTTTTCGAAGAATATCGTGGCCGTCCTCCAGCCTGGGTTCCGAATGACTTTCTTTGATGACCTGCAAACTTCTAGAATTCACAACTGCACCGGAAATGGCTGGGCAAGGTGTTTGCAAACAGCCGGTATCAGCGAATGACTTAGGACAGTTGGGGAAATTAACTCTTATGCTTGCCTGAAATCACAGTGGTCTGTTGAGCTACGTTTGGAAAACCACTCTGACGCCTATTCATCACGCTCACACACTGCAGCCCAGCTATAACAAAGTCGAAAGAATTTTCCGTTAATTTGTTGGTGGACAGTGTGTCCGAATATATAACAAATGCCCATCAACCACTGCTGATATATGTTGGATCTTTGGTAGCTCATGCTCTAAAAACAAAAGTCCAGTAAATATAAATCTACGACAAAACAGTCAATCAGCTACAGCAGATTAATGGGCCCTGATTAAAAGTGGCATGCAGATTGTGGTTACATCGAAAAAACAGTAGCCCGTGGTTTCACTGCTGGTAATTTAACAGCAGGTAGTGAAATCACTCCCGTATGCGTAAAATCAAATGAACACTGTTCACCGTGAACGTACCCCTCCAACATGTTTTTCTTCGCTTGTAGCAACCACGCCACTCGTTGGCTTTTCGTCGCCATCCAGAATAGGTCTGACATCAGATTGGCTAGGTTCAGGCAACGCAATTGGAACGAAATTGGGATTGATTTCGGCCAGGTCAAATTCGCTGTCATCCTCAGCTGTAGATTCTGGAGCAAACGCTGCACTGGTAAGCTCATCTGACGGCGGCTTTGATTCTGCCTCAGAAGGTTCTGCATCGAATAGACTATCAAGACCTATGTTAAGTCGTCGACCTAGTTGAGGCCCTTCACCGAACAAAGAATCATCATCTTCATCTTCTTCATCCGCTGGAATTAAGAATTGAATTGGAAAGAACAGGTCTCAGTTACATTTTATATGTAGCAGTTTCAGTGAGTTGCACGTTGAGCAAAACCACTTCGTGTCAGAAACAGTGACGTAGTTCATTCCAAAGGCTGATAAGCCCTTAGCTCTATCGATTGTTTACTAATAAAAAGGATCTCGTAAAATTAGTTCACTGTTGAAAAAATGAAACTGACTAGAACAGTTGTGAAATATCCGAATGTATGCGTCTCATTGCCATGGAAATCTGCCTAGTTGGGTCGTATTTTCATCGGAAAATGGATCAGTCTGAAATCTTCAAACCCCTGAAAGATATTCATTGCAGTTAGTCAAGTATACTAGTAACCAACTGTCTATCTGACTGCTCCGGGTCTTCTCAAACCGTTCGTCGACGAAGTTTGGTATTGTAAACTTCTGGTTGATATGTGAACCAGGAGTTCCAAACAAGGCAAACTCTGAACTCTGTTAATTAAATAAATGTTTGAAGATTGAGGCAGTTGTTGAGTAACTATTCTAATTACAGACATCCAAACCCATAAAGCATGTAAACAAGCTAATTCTACGCAGTTCATAGTCTAGATTGTACTACCAAGCGGATGAAGGCAGGATGAGGACGTCCTAGTCAAAAGTAGAAATCTACTCCCTAAAAGTATCACGTGCAAACTAGCTCAGTGAGTTGACCTAGTTAATATAGTCAGCATATTACAAAAAGTTTTTCCACGGTTTACTAATTACCACAAATGAGTAATGTGTTACTATCAAGGAAAGCGTTCAGCAGATGTTGACGAATATCTCCCAGGACAAACTTGAGAGGGACAGGAATGTTTGATAATCCTCGAAAAGTCGGCACGCATATTGTGAAGTAAATTTTGTAGAGTGATAAACAAAGAAACAAATAAACGGGACATTCAAACTGAGAAAACAAGAAGCCAACTTGGAAGCTGGGTACTAGGTATGATAGTGTCACTTTTGATGACAATGGAAGCAGACTCTTCATTGCCGTCAGCAACAACAACAACAACGCATTAAAGTCTTATGCTGACATTCGATTGACATGCCATCATAAAAAAGAGATAAAAAATACCATATTGATAAATCGATTGAGATTAGCACAACGTTATGAGCAGGTCATTCTGAATCCATTTATCAGTAACATGTTAAACACGACGATTAAACTGCTTGATTTCATTCGTGCAAAATTTGGTGGGGATATCTTACAAAAAATACCTTAGCTTAGAGAATGAAAGTGAGGGAGGCACAAAGACTCGCAGTTCGTACTCATTAGAGCTCGTCAGTAGTGCATATACTTGCCATGGCCGAGATTAGAATTCTGACCACGCTTTCACGAGGCAACCATGTTGAACACTGCGCCAATGCCTCACATTAGACATGACCGAAGTAGCAAATGTGAACACTCAACCACTTCCGCTTAACTCCAATCGATGACACCCTGACTAAGACTTCTCACCTGGAGTTAACAGGATAGTTAGTGCCTCCTATCGAGAGGATCGAGCAACCTGATCATTACTCACAAGCAAAAGTGGTTGAGCAATCACATATGTTAATTCGGTCGTGCCTAATGTGAGGTTAATGGCTCAGTGGTAAACAGCGTGGCCGAAGTTCTAGTCCCGGCAGTGGCGATGATATACACTGCTGACGAGCTCTAATGAGAGCAAAACTCGAGTCTAGTGCTTCTTTTCGAAAGGGGCCGACTGGAAAGTTAATGGGAATGCGACAGCTGCGATCAATTGTGAGTAATGTTCAATCTAAATATTTAGCCTGAAAATCAGTGAGTCCATAACTGTCAGCACCACCGCTATCAATGTTACACATAATAACACATTACGAATATCACAAAAAAGGGAACGGGACAATGGGACAACCAAACGCAAAACAATCTGTTTGCACCTATCACACTGATCAGATCACATCCGTGGATTAACAAAACGATCTCACAAACTAGGCAACGACTGTCACTCGACGGATTATTGATACAAATTAGCACTTTGGATTTGGAAATGTGGCGACGTATGAAGTCAACAAGAAAACGAGTTTAAAAAAGTCAGGCATTAACCCACCATATCATTTTATGAGACTCGAAGTGAATATCTTTACGTCAAGAGTTATACTAACCAAATAAAATGCTCAGCATAAGTCAATAACCATATACTTCACAGTGTATCTACGTTTGTTGTAACGCAAACGCTTCACAAATAAGCAGATATGAAGAGGTTTTTGACATTGACAGCTTCAAAGTGATAACAGAGATATCGACGTATAATTTCACAACATAAAATCTCTCACACTGGTTATTTTTGGGCCACTTTCGGTCATGAATACATGGATTGATATTCAAAACACAACTCTTATCGACAATTCTTCTCATAATCGTTTGACTCTAGGAATAGAGAGAGCCTTTTAATTCTTGTAATATATTCTTTTTTATCTGATCAAAACGTTTTAATCGGTGAGTTTGACGACATATCATATTGTGGGTGTTCTAAATGAAAACCAAAATTCCCTGCTACTCATCAGTAATCAACAGGTTCTCATCGGTTATTTTGAGGACATATCATACCGTGGCTAGTTAAACGTTCGCCTGAATTCTGCTGATTCTATGCTACTCTCATACATAACAAACCTGCACCGCATATCCTTTTGTGGGCAAGGGATACCACATATTGGCTTGCTGTATTTCTCTCCAGTACGCTTAATCTTATTTTAGTATCTATTTTTAATGATTTCATGGCCATCGGCAAGGAAAGTTTCAAATAATGCAATTATTACGAAAATTGCCGAAACTGAGTTGATTCTTCAGTTGTAATTGACCAGTGGTCATTTTACTTAGTTTCAGTGAACAAACGATGAACGTTTATCATTTTGCCAATTCGACATGTTTAGTTTTGAATGTAAAATAATGTCTTCCGGGAAGCCTATTGGTCAACTTACAATTCACGGAGCAGTTGGTAAGCGGGAGGTAATATCATCTGAACGAAACTCTGAGCATTACATAACCATGGAAAAGACACAAACTGATGTTGACCCTTAACTAACTTAAGCATGGTTTCATCAATGGTATACTGAGTAACATTATCTACAACAACTCAAAACTGTTATCATCCTATCATCACTACGGCAACGGCTTCATGAACTGCAGTCGGTAAACAATTCTTAAATCTGCTTTGCTTTTGTGGATGTGAGCAAATGTTTTATTCAGCCTTTCAAGTTGAGAAATTGATATTACTGATTTGATTTGTTTGGTCATGTACCTTTTCTAATCACCAGGTGACTTAATTTTGTTGACGATCATGGTAATGTCTGGACTATTCTCGAAATGTATGTTCACAACACGACTGTTCGCTATTCACGCTGGGCTGAGATTCAGTATAACTGTTTATCAGTATACCACCACAATAAAGCAATGATCATATGATTGCGAGATAGGTATTCAAACGAGAAACGATTGCACATGCATTCAGATCGTTCCAATAACCGAAGTGGACCAACGTAAGTGTTTTCATTCCAGTATTGTAATGTCAGTTCTCTTAGTTTTCAACGTAAACTGGTTTTGGGATGTACTAATTGGGTGACTGTTTTCCGCAGAACGATGAGGAGTGAAAAGTACAAAACACTGCCATCATAAAAATAAACATCCAAAAACGAAATAGTTGAAGAATTATGTCTACTTATCGATAATGTAGTTCTGTGACACGGTGAAACAAAATGTTACACTGTTTTGGTTACAATAAGGGGTAATGTTAATCTTTGGATGATCATAGTTTTTCAAAATGTATTAACAAAGACAAAACGACGATCGACTGACCTTTATCTAGTACAAGATATTCGCGGATGTTAGAAAAGGTGTATGACCCAACAGTAACCTTGGTCCCAAACGGACGATTGTCGTGGCAGTTCATCACCATCGGAGGCCAGTAGCGTTCGTCGACCGGGAGGTACTGTCGTTTGAATTTTAAGAAAACAGACAGTTTTTATCCACTAGAGTGAGATTACCATTAAGGGGAGTCTGAATGGAGCGTCATTAGCCGGGTGCATTTTTCCTGTTTTTGGCTATAATAAGATCTTTAAACAATCAGACGAAATTTGTTGTGACTCTAATGATTTGTCACGATTACCCAATTTTTTATGTATCTTGGAATTCAACCAGTTTACTGATTGTATAGTTACACGATCCTTGACGGTCTCCTCCCCCTCACAATCTGAATGGCTGAATAGCAGGAAGTTACCAACTCATTTCATTGAATGTTTTAGAAAACTCAGTAAACAGTCGTTCAATATAAATCAGCATTTTTTCAAACCGACGAAGATTACGTTGTTCATATCAGCAAACAACATTACCACGTGATGAACGAGCTCTGGATCAATGTTGTTGAGTTGAAACATAGATGCTAACGCTCACTCTGAAAACTTTAGTGATTCTTGCTGTCATGACCGTAACATAGGTGTGGGAAATCCTTATTCCAGTGTAAAACGTGGTTTACATAAGTTGGACTTATTGATTGTTTTATTCGATTCATCCTGGCAATTCAGTTCTATAAAGACCTTCTGTAATTGATATGATAGTGAATGCTCGAAAACGCGTTGTTTGTTAAAGTGTGTTTGAATATTTTATGTACCTATGTACATACCTAACGATATCTCATCTGATAAAGTGAAAGATCTTTTTCTAGTGGATCAGTCTTCAATAGCTCTTTGCAGAGTGTTGACTCTGGTCAGAAGGTTTTCCCCGTAATACGATAACAATTCAGAAATTTATGGAATGAAACCACGGGTTGGGAGGACCACCGACACTATCCATTAATATATTCTTGTATCTACAAGGTCGTGAAGGCATCCAGTTTCAACGCTATCAGCCTCAATACAGTGTTCCTTGTTGACATGATGAACTCCGATTTGTTTGGTCTTATACCGTTTAATTTAATTGCATGCGCCACTTGTTTCTGAATTGCCCGTTATTAACTGTCAAGTTGCGCGCACAGACTCCATTTGTTTGTGAGCTATACGAAGTCATTTATTAATTTATTGTGTACGGCAACATCTTGAGTTTAGTAAAGTTTAGTATTTGTTATTGTTTTGTCCAAATCACGAGATCTACAGCTACCTTGAAAGAAAACGTAAAACCGCGGATTGTAAATTTTACGTACAATGTACGGTGAACATGTGTGCCAGATCGGTGACATAATGGATCTCATATTGAGACGCTGTGACTGGAGAGTTGCAACAGGTGAGCATCAGGTGATGAATATGAATATCCTAATGTTCCACTTCAGCAGAAGTGGCATCACATTTGAGCTTTTGTTACCATAAATGTACTGTTCGATTAGATTGAGAACCTGATTTTTTACTAAGCATATATATTATATTCATTTTTATTATGTGGTCTGTCGAGATTTTGAAAGAACTGCAGTGGACTTGACGATGGCGTATGACTTGGTGAATATTTTGATGATGGAGATATAAAAAATGTGTGCGTAAGTTTTCAGAACCACTGGATTTGACCTAAAATAATCTGATGTTAATCTGTTAGTCAGACGATCGGACAATCGATCTACTTAATACCCTGCACAATCACCTAACCCTTTCCTTTCAGATAGAGCAAAACAATTGAATCTTCATTCTTGGTACACTGCTCACGACCCATGGATGTTTTACCTGGGCATTTGGTTTGCCATACAAAAATGAATTTGAAGTTACTCATATTGTTTACTAATTACTGTTAACTCATACTGTTTACCAATGCAGCACAAATGACTTCAGATTAGCAAGCTAGCGGACGAGGTGGATATGCTAAACTGGAGCCAAATCAGTATTATTGTAGTGGATGAGACAAAGAAGCTGGACAAATGACATCGCATTAGTTTTAAGGGTTACCACAGCAACGTAAAGATCCGAGCCTGTTTGGCTGTCTTAAAGAGGTGCTCTGACTTTAGCAACAAGTCGGAAATCTCACTCAACAATGACAGCGCTGCTGTGGTGTGTGTGTGTGTTAATCACCATGTAATCAACATCACTACCGCTTTCCAATTCATGCGGATCGAACTTTTACTACACTTTCAATTCTTATCCAAAGGCATAAATGTGTTTTGAAGTAAGTGCACACTTCAGATAGTTTGTCTCTTTAACAAGGTTTCAAGTAGAGAAAATGAGGTTATGGAGTTATGTGGCTACTATATCCAGGTGAACAATGCAAAGTGAGTGCCACATGACTGGGTTTGAACTAATCTTAAAGTAGACACGCAAGTTGAACCTGTAAGACCTAAATGTCAAGTCTCAGCATAACCCTTAATTTTTCCAGTTTATGATATCCGGATAATCTTTGAGCTTTTCATTAACTGGAATTTAACTAAGTCCAAAATGTATTCTGGAAGTTCTCTGGTATTTATCTATGCCTACTGATAGGTAGGATCTAGCCAGGTGAAGCTGGTACGGTGGGGAAGACAGGTGAGAAGAACTATCACAATCAAATTCCCTACTTCGTTATAACCAGCAGTGGCAAGCTTGTTGATCGAGTTGGAGCAACAAACTCTAGTGGACTATACAGTGGGGAGATTTTACCAAAACATAGCACACATATGTACGCTTATTATGACTAGCAGAGACGCACCTCAGTGATAAACCGCCAATATTTGTTCACTCAATTCAATTGGGACGCAAATCAGTACAAGCTTTCGTAAAATTTCCGAACTCCATTGTTGTGTTTCTTGTTCCACTATATGGTTCCCTATAACATCGCCACTCAATAGGCTTGGACCACTTAGTAAATCTGAAAGAACGCTAGAAAAGCTGCATGTTGTGGTTTGAACTGACATTAACAAGTGCGAAAGTAATACTTAGAAACCTTAAGCTGACCAAAATATGGATGAATTCAGAAAAATATCAGTCGTATATTCAGACCTATTAGGGTGGGTGACAGAAGAGTCATCCTCCCAGTGTGTCGATATTTTCACCGGACATCAGAATAAACAACAGCTCATTAAAATGACACACTATTCTGGTTTTTGTTTCCGTTTTCAACAATACAGTTTCTAGCTGTTTCATCTGTCTCAAACATAAGGAAAGATTATTTCAACAATAGGTCTGCCTGGAAGGAATCTAAATCAGAAGTTATTTAACAAAAGTTTAGTACAATGAGAGTTCGTGTAAGTGATACCACCATTGTTCATAGTGTGCTTAGAAAACGCTCACGTCTATCCTACACAATCTGTCAGCACTCACCACATCGATAACTTTGAGATGATGTTTGAACAATCGACGCTTGGTCAAGTTGCGCATTATTTCTGATTCAATTTTTGTGCCGCCGATTTCGATTGTGACTTTTGGTCGTTTAACTGGTAGCAGTTGTTGGCGTGCCATGCCGAACATACTCCAAAACATCTGAAATGAAATTATATTGGCTTTAAACACATCAGGCTATATAACCATGTTCCAGGGAGATTAAAGCCTAATTACCATATGACACCATAGCCAGAACAGAGGATTCACAAACACAGTGATTGAACTAAAACATTGCTTAGCATCAGTTCAGAGTTGTTTACGGTTATTTGTCACTTCCCCGAAATAAAAACATTTTTCCGAGTGTTCATTTGTATTCGCGGTAAATAGCTTACAACTGCAGTGGAGTTCGGCGATCGTAATATACTACTGATACCGCGGCTATTCAATAGCAGGCATATTTTTTGACAACGTACAAGCCACAAGAAGACTGCAAGAAGGATCATCAAGGTGCAGCATCACCCATAACAGTCCCTGCTACTCAATGGAACTGAGCACTGACATCTGTGGTAGCCGAGACTGTCTGAGGCCGAATACTGCGTGCAAATGAGTGGTTTTGTGTCATGTTTGGTTTACATGCTTAACCCGTGTATTGCTCTGTCGAATAAATAACCCTTGTGTCATCCGCGTTCTTGGATCACAACACAACCTGTATAGTACAATATAACCTAACGCCAGCAGATGATAATATTTAGCAGTGTGCCCATGGCAGTTTCAGCTTCTGCTTTTCAAGTTGTTTGTTGCCATAGTAACTGAGTGCTGACTTTCGCAACCATTCAGTGGGTTAGAAAAGATCCAATTGTGAAAAATCACCAATTTAACTTGATTCGAACGAACGACAGAAACAACAAACGCGGTCCTAACGCGGCGAACAATTTACTAGTTGAGCTACGGAGTCACGCCATAAGCTCAGAAATCTCAGATTTGAACCTAGCTACCCACCCACCCAACAATGTCATGTGGAATCCACCAAATGATCCAATCGATTGATAGCCCAAGCAGGATTTTTCGATCAGTTCACGCCGGCATCCATAAACGCCACTGATGAGCCTAGAAATTGTATTACTAATAAGCAGTAATTCCAATCTTGCAGTTGTCTTGTACATGGACTCTTTAAACATCACTGGGATGAGTCTCTGAAGCCAAACCTGATCCAGCCTTGCACAGATCACCATAGTTTATTAGACGCCGTCCTCTCCTTTATTCGTATACCTTCAGCCATGTTGACATAATCTCAAAACGTACACGAACCAGCTAACAACCATCATAAGTTAACTGGTTAATATTAGATTCAGAAAATCACTGCAAACGTGCAAAGTGCATCCCAAATACATGACAGAAAACACGGTATATTGCCACGCCACCTGCTCTGCATATAAATGGTTTGAAAATAACAGTTTCATTTCGGTTAACCCAGTGTAACGATACATTTCGCCGTAAATTAAATATACACTAGTATTCGGCGAACGACATGAGCAGCCGTCTAGTCTTTTATCTATGAAAAACTAAACGAAAGTTAAACAATGACCTGCGCCGTTTTGGTAACTCAACGTGCCAAACGGTCTTCTGTAAGACAGAGATCGACTACATAAAGCATGTTCCGTTGTTCAAGATTATTCCTGAATGTAGGCAAGCATGTAAAGCCTGTTGACATACCTTCCTAACGGATCTTTACAGACATACATCGCGATCAGGGTAAATCCACGGTGACAAGGAGACTCTGTGTGTCACAAGAAAACAGCTTCCGTAGGTTTGGCCGAAGTTTCCAAGCCTTCACAATTATAGCTGATTGGTAGATTTCACACTACGATATTGTTGGGAACGTGGGCAGCAATAGCAAAAGCCGTCTTATACATCTAATCGGCCACTGAAACGATAACCTGAATGAAATAACTTCTTAGCTCTACCGTGTATACAGATTACGTTCTACTCAATGATGTACGTTGTCATATACGTTTGTTTTCAATATTTTAAGCTACACAAAAACAGTTCAGTGAAACTTGTCATCCGGTCCCGTTATCACTGGAGGTCTGCTTCATCTGTTTCCTGTTCTTTTTCACTACCTACCCATGCCATGCTCAATAGTATACAATAACATTTTATTGTGGTTCTTGAGAGATTCAAAATTTCGCAAGACGCCAAATTTGACCGCATGTCTCGTTCCAGTAAAATATTTTCTTTTTATCTGCCTAACGTAAAATCGAGATACAACTATGTTGTCATTCCACGCCTGCTGAATGAACCTTAAAGATTGTGTTGCTCATTGTCAGACAATTATTGAGGATTATATATAGTTGTACTGAATTCTTCTCCCAAATAATTATGTGGATGTGAACGTTTGCACGCCTCATCGCACAAAACAGTCCAGTGCACGTATAACCTTGTCGTCTAGTGCAAATATAAACAGAGAACTTTGAGTAGATTTGCGCGATTTTAAGTAGAATGTGTGGTAGAGCACATTTTAGATAAATAGGAACTTCCCAGATAGTGGTCAGTTTGGACAAATTGAACCACAAAGAAATCTGCATTTAAGAGTGACGGAAATCTTACTATCAGTCACGCAGCACTGAGCAACAACAGAATTGCTGCCAATTTCCCTTTCAAACCGTCCCTCTTCAAGAAGACACTGAGCATTTGGCTGAGATGCATTTAGATGACCTAAATACAAAAAAACGGAGTTTCTAATAACTCTTACCAATCTAATTTTCAGCTTTTTCGGGTGTTACGATTTTACACTCGATTTTTAATACCTATCAAGTAGTCAACTGAATGGGTCTTCAACTGGTTGCACTCAATTAGCCATAGGATTAAAACAAAACTAGCTTTAGTTAGCTTGACAAAAACTGTTTGATGTTTATCCAGTTCAGCCATTAAAACCACTTCGTTTGTAAAGAAAATTGCGGTCACGCTGTCACTCACCACTTCAAATCGAAACCGATGCAACGGAGGTCTTATACTGTCTGGAATGCGATAATCTTCTTCGCGTCGTATAATAGCCAACTGTGGAGGTGCCAGACCCAATTTGACTGTTTTCTTTCGTCTTCGTGATTGGCTCATATGTGATTTGGAAGCTGAAATAATCGTATCTACGTCAAAGTAATCTTCATCATCTTCCAAGTCAGATTCAAATTCATCTTCGGAGGAATCACGATTGAGGTCATCCTCATCTTCCAATATCATCCCCGGAATGCTTTTCAAAATCACACGATTGTCGAAATCTTTGGTGTAGGCAGCAATCTCATTGAATGTCGGAATTCCTTCAAAGGGTAACTTAGTGTCCAGCTGAAGTAAAATAATGAGAACTGTTCACTTATGAGAAACTGTCGTAGTCTTTGCCAGTTTCACCCCTACAAACTGTAAATTTCCACTGTAAACTAACTCACACTCAGTATATAGACAAGAGCCTTATATTCAACGCTTTAACAGTAGAGGTATATCATTTTAAGACGTGTGAGTGAGTAGCTTCTAAACTGTTAACGTTAAAGGCAATCTTGGACATCTTAAAGAAGGCAGTAGGAAGTAAACAAACACTTGGCGCGTTCTGTGTAACTGATAATGTTGTGTCAAGTCGTCTGATAATTCCTCCATGCAACTGGATTAGGGTGGTGTGAAAACAAGTCTTTCCTGCCCTGTCGATCTTTTCAAACAAATCAGAAGCTTTCAGATTTTCACATGTTACACTGAATCATTGAATCCGTTCAGCACTGGTAGATACAATCGCCGTTTTTACTTGCTATGAAAGACTAACATATTTAAGCATAAAATTATCAGACTGCATCGGGTATTTATGCAAACCAGAGCGGACAATAACCATGGGTGTTTAACCGGAAGTCATGAGCCTCTACGTAAATTTTCAAGCAAACTGACCTATTTGTTTATTTGTTACATAATTCATCCACAGAATAGGCTCTGAGTAAGGAGAATGCTTGTATTCCGTAATAAATATCATAACAAAGCAGAAGTGCTCAAGTTACTTCGAAGGTCTTCTGTCTCTGATCAGCACACGACATGTTAATTCCTACTAATTCGCAATTAATGGTTCCTAACCTTTGGATATCGCTGTGAATCTACTGCTCCGCATAGTCAATCGACAATAGGCCTGTAGGCAACAAAAGCTGCATGAGTGCAGTCAATTTATAATGTGGACAGATTACCCACCCAGAGCAAAATCCGATGGTATATGGTATAGGAGTTCTCATATGATGTACGCTTTGCCAGCCAAACATTTAAGCTTGTTCGTTGGTAGTCAGTTCCCAATCGATCAACAAGTTTTTGCTTACTGAATGTTTGAAAAACAGTTTTTACTTGTTAAGATGAACATTAAATAATAGTTTAGTTTATGAAAAATCTTAGAAACCCTGAAATAGATTATGAGGCCCGAATGAAACAAAGTGCTGGAATATCCCAGTATTCATTATGTGAAGACAAAGGATAGGTCTTGGAAACATTTCGATAACAAAATTAAGATGCAGTTTCTCAGAACGTTAATTTATATTGTGGTTAACTAGGTATCGGTGTTTTTATTTCAGCGCTAGCTTTTCACTTACGACTGTAGACCATCTAGTAGGAAGCATACAAAAAACAGTAGAAACGTCAGTACTAAAGGTTAAGTTGAGTTTAAAGTTGAACACCACTCACAATTGATCGCAGCTGTCACATCCCCATAGACTTTCCAGTCGGCCCCTTTCGAAAGTTGAGGTTGGAAAGATCCAGAATGGCTTAAATGAGTCCGCAGTCAATTAGTAGATCCGCAGTTTTTGTATATATTGGTAGTGTTTTGTCTTTCAGGCAAAAGGTTTTCTTCTGTACAAACTGGAAGACGTATGTACCCACTGCTCACTTTTTCATCGTGAAGATTGGAATTTCATCTTTCCAAACACTAATGCAATGTAACAACTTAGTCCACAATGTGAAACGTAGCATCTCCGATTCTCATATTGTCTATGTAAAAACTGGTGCATCGATTGGAAGATCTTATTTGTCAGCTGCTTTTATCCGCACTCAATCGAACTGAAGAGTTAACTGTGTGTTAGCTGGCCGTTTGAATTCACCACAAGCGAAAGGTTACGGGGACTTTAAAATTGTATCTTACGCAGCCAGTTCTGTTTATATGAATCTATCAAAATGTATGTCCATATCTTCTACTAGGTCCTGAGTACAAACACTTATTTGCATAAATTCGGTCTTTCTGTTCTACCATTATTTCATATTTAATTGGATTTCCACATAACCTCAAACTTTTTGTTTCATAATTGATCACAACACCGAAATGACATATTTCTTCAAAATTGATATCAACTACTACCGTTTCCGTAATTGTTTCTCCGGTTCTATATATCTTAGTTATTTCATGACTCATGTGGTTTCACTGGACATAGAATCGTTGTTCACGAACGTGCCGTTGAAAGAAACCATCAGTTTTTTGCTATCCTATATAACTTCAAATCAGACGAACATTGCAATCCCGGAAAGTGAATTAAAACGCCTACCTTTGTTGTGTATATCTAACGTAAGCCTTAGCTTTCAAGTTAAGGCTTATCGTCAGATTGTTGAAGTCGCAATTGGCAGTCCACTTGGTCCAGTTTTGGCCGATATCTTTGTGCCCAAACTGGAAAATCAAATGGTGAGCAAACCGGACAGTTTGGTCCTTTATAAAAGGCATGTTGATGACATGCTTACAGTCGTAAGTGACCAGATGCAGGTAACAGATTTACTAGACCAAATGAATTCGTGGACCGATCAGTACCTACACTTTGACAGTAGCATATAAAAGAGGATTGGTACGAACGCTATTTGACCGAGCAAGACGGCTTTGCACCTATGACACCCTTGATGATGAACCCCGCCAAATAGAACAGACTTTAGTAGACAACAGTTAT
>LUCH01001232.1:123891-141124 GCA_013368495.1 Paragonimus heterotremus | reverse complement strand
CGGTTATCCATTTGAGCTCACCTGTAGATAACTGTCGATCCAAGTGCTTCTCTCTGGTTTTCTGGTGACGCTGAAGCTGAATCTCGCGGTCAAGCTTGGGTGAGAATCGCACTGAGTTCCAGAGCGGAGCAATGCTTGCTCGATTGGATCTCAGTGAACAATCGCTTGTGCGCTGTCAGACTCAATACGGCGGTTAAAATGTGTCGATGCAAATCAGGAAGGCATTGTATATTCATTATATCGGCATACGCTCCGACGGACAGCTGTTCAGATGCTACCAGTGTGGCAGACGACTAGGTGGTATCCTTAGTGCATGACCTAACCGTCTAAGTGTGCAAACGAAAGGATTCGTTCGACAATCAGCGCCAAACATCCACTTCCCAACCTCCTCGTTGTTTACTCGTTGGCACCACCTGATACGAGCGATTGAACGCAAACATCGGTCGCCCAGTCCACGTCTCCTACCTTGAGCGGTCAAGTTTCGGTGTCGTAAAGTGACACAACTTCCACTGTCGTTTTCTACAAGCAACCCTTAATTACTCAGAGAGATACCTATCTGTTACCAGAGGTTTCTCAGATTAGCGAACACTACCCTAGCCTTAGAGATAAGCCATTCTGTTTAATTCCGTACGCTTCTATCACCGCTGATGCAGGTTCCCAAGTACACAAACCGGTCAACAACCTCCATGGTTTCATCATCCAACAATAAGTCTCATCATCATCATAGACAGCAGTACATCAATGGTTCACACTGATGCTTAACTGCAACACAACCCCGAAGAAAAAAAGGAAAGAAAAAAAACCTATATGAGAAGAGAGTAAAAAAACAATAAGTCTGCGTTATCACAGCAATCTTACAGAAGCACTTTACACTTTGAGACAGTAAAGCTCATCTGGAATTATTTAACAGAACACTGTTTGTGCTGGTTAAAAATTGTCGAACGGCTGCACCTTGCCGTTAACATAATCAAGATCAGTCAGCCCTCCACCAAGTAGGAGGTCGACGCCTCGCTCTCCATGTCACTTGCAGCCGACGGTGCACCTTGAAGCTTCTATTGACCACAGTAAACAGTACAAAGGTTTTCACATGATTATGTTCAGTCATCCTCATAGGCATGGATTTGAATACGTACTTCTCACTACATGCAACCGTAACTCATGTTCTCGGTGCTGCGAAACTTATATAACTTGAGGCCGCTCCAAGTGTAAGCTTTACAGAACTTGCTTATTGCTTTTTGTCTGACGGATGGCACTAACCGTTCACATTAGTGAACCATTTGAACAGTTTGGCTTATTGCTTCCTTGAGAAGTATATCATCTGTGATACCACGTACTTTGCCGTTTGGTTGCGTGCGACAGTATGTGTGACAGATTTTATGTAAACGTCCTTTTTTGACATGACAGCAGCAGTTATCCTTCACCAAAATGAGATGTACATGTTTAGTGATATCAAAAGAGCACCCCACGCTTCTACTAGAACTCTTGTATTCTTTACAGAAACTGTTGCACAAATCCCCCAGCTTCATTTACCGACGATATATCATGTGTTATTATTGTTCAAATTTTCTACCTTCCAACCAGATACATTCAAACGTGCAACTGTTAAGTGGCATACTTTACTGGGCCGGCGCTCTCATACGTTAGGTTTTGGATCATCGGGGCACTTTCCTCTAGGCATTGAAAGTAAAATTTTGGGAACGGTTACGAAGTGCGCTAACATTTGGCGTGACCAGCCGTTGTGAAGTAGTAGATGAAATCACAAATGCTATAGCTAAACCCCAGATGACGTTTGCGCATATGTGCCGCCCCTGACTCTGATGCCAGGGTAAACGGGTGAGTTAGCTCAGTACTACCTGGCGGGTCCCCAGGCTGCGGCTTAGGGAACGGATTTAACTGCAAAATAAGCGTGATTCTCCCGGCGAGTAAACAGTTGCGGACAATGAGCGATAGTACTACCAGGGTGTGTTGGATTCACGATTGGCAGCTGGGTCCCCTATAAAATGCCACGTAAGTTCTTTGACGGTACTACGACATAACATGTTTCCTCGCCACAAAGGAGTTTCTCGTACCCCAACAGGAACACATGGGCTCCCGGGCAACATATCGATCATCTGGCGTGCTGCCCGTGTGGTATATAGATATCTCCCTTCTCCACTAACCATGAACGACCCCCGTGGAAGACGTTCGAATCCCCTTGGTGGTCACCGGCATCAGGAAGTGCTCAAGGTATGCTGGGTACCTTGAAAAGCTGGACTCCATTTGAAAGGCGTATTAACCAACTTGGTCACCTTCTCAATAACCCTGCTGATCTTGGACTCCGTCGCTGGACAGACGTACCACGTCGGACCCGCCTTCGTTAGTGGATCTTCGAACTGCTGCGCTGCTCCTGTCACAACTTCTGCAGGATGCGTTGGGCATCCTGGATGGATAGACTACATCTGGAAGGCGTATGAACCGAACCACTACTAGTCACCGCCCCCCAGTGAACTACAAACCCCGTGCTTCGCTCCGCTGCCTTGTGGGTCATGTTTATTTTGAACCAAAGTCTTCGGCTGCGTCCCCTTTAGCCAACCTCCTCCGGCCTAGGCAACCGATAATTATACGGCCCTCACATTTTCGAACTCAAACCTATAATATTTGTGAATTTTGTCTTGCCTTTCTATCACGATTCTTTGGCTGGGATGTCGGTAATCGGTTTTACGGTCATGTTAAATTGTACCAAACCAATCCATTTAGTCTCGTTTCCCAGTCTTTTGTCAAATAACTCTATGCTCGCTGATCTCTCAATCCCGTTTTCACGCACACACCAGAGACTTACCTCATTTGCCGATCGCGACGGAAGTCATAATCAGAGTGAAAGTCTGTCAAACACGAAGGTTCCTTTACTTGATTTACGCAAGCCCCGAACACCATTCAAACTTGCCAGCTTTAACGTTCAAACACTTATGCTAATGGGTCAGCAGACAGCTTTTGCATGTACTTTGGAGACCGTCGCCATCGATATCTGTTGTCTTGCTGAGACAAGGTTTCAGGATTCTAGCTCAGTGCGTTCGCCATGGAGGTACAATGTGCGTTTATCTGGAGACTGTGACTCAAACCACTGACCAGGCTGGTGTTGGAATCGCCATAAGCGCACACGCAGAGAAGGCATTGCTTGACTGTATTCCTGCCAACAGTCGTGTTTGCACTCTCAGACTCGAAGGTACGGTTAGAGCAACAAAAGGAGCTCATCACAAACACTGTCTGTTTGTTGTTGTGGCATATGTCCTCACAGACTGCATTACAGACAGACAAAAATGATTTTTCTCACCAGCTCACTAACTTTTTACACTCCGTGCAGCGCCCGGACATTGTAGTACTGGCTGGAGACTTGAGCGCTCAAGTAGACAGGCTCAGTGCTGACTAGCGTGACTTAGATGGCCCGCACTCTTACGGTACTCGTTGGACAGAAAACGGTGGGCTTTTGTTGCAGTTCTGTGCTAATAACGGTCTGTTTCTGACAAGTACTAATCTTTGACGGTCTATGGGTTTATGCCCCACCTGGGGACATCTATCAGTGAATCAATCGTGGACATAGATAGGCCACATGACCGCCAGCCATCAGTGGCCCGACTGTCTCCAACACTGGAAGTCGATCTGAAACACTTACATGAATTCCGACAATGCGTTGCTGTGTGCCAAGTCCGATTTGCGTTTTGTTGGGAGGCCACTTCGCTGTTAACCACAAATTGACTTATCCAAACTAACAGAACCGCAAGCGCTTTACGCTTACCAGTGTGCGCTTGTCTCTACTCCAAGTCTTCACCCACCAGGCGATATTGAAGCACACTGGACACATACACGATGTGCAGTGCATAAGTATGGTAATGCATCGTATGGTACTAGTACTTGTTCATCTGTCAACCGCTGGATGTCTATGCGATCACTAGAACTTCTCGACGCTTCCGGAATATTCCATCCAACAATGAGTACAACTCAGCCCGCAAGGTTACTCGTCTGGAGCTCCGGAAGCAACTACGAGAGGATCACGAGACCTGGTGAACACAACACGTCAACGAAGTGGAACAAGCCGTTGCCACCGGGAACTCGGAAGCCTTTCCATTTCATCCGAGCAAGTGTTAGCAGGAAGCTAGGTATGAGCGAGGTAATCTACAAAGCCAATGGTGAGCCTATTCATAATGTGCAACGGCGCTTAGGACGCTGGGCTAAGCACTTCCAACAGCAGTTCAACTGACTACCTGCGCCATTGACTACACCTTCTGGCTCTGTCTGTGCTCATTGTTCTGTTGACGTTTTAAGAGATCAAGTTCATATTGTAACCACACTAGCATTCCCACAAACAATTGCAAAACCCAATCATCGCACATGAAAAGTTTATAGGTTACCTCTCTTTGGCCGTCGTCCTCTCTGAAACGATGTCAGGAACACCGCATTAACAATTATGAGATCCAGCGGTATGGTTTCACGGCGGGCAAACTGTAACTGCTACGTACTGATTCTCTTTCACAGGCTTCTTTGATATGTGAAAATTTCACGCACACTAACCTATTGATTGCCACTTTAATCTCTGTCTACTTGCCTCGAGTTGGTCTGAAACCTTCATTCTGGTGATCACTGTATGGTGTGTGAGTTTTAGGCGTGAACATGCTAACGACAATATTCGCTTCGGCTTCCATGTTAGGCTAAGAAGCGTGGTGAACGTTGTCAGTTGGCGACACTGTTGGACAAACCAGGGGATTGCAACCACCGGTGTTGGTATTGTATGGAGCTGTCTTCCCTAAAATAAGTTTTCCATGCATTAATTGATCATCTTCTGTGGCTATTCCTATTCCATATGACCTTTTCTCTCCCCTACCTTTGCTTTGACATTAATATCAAGTGCATATAATTGTTTAGTATCATGTGCGTATTCTGTCCAACTTCGGTAATAGCATCATTTCTATTTCATCGATTTAAGGACAGGTAGTATTGTAAGGTCTAACATCTGTAGTTGCGCCACCTCTCCACAACCGCCCCTTTTAAAGCTTAAAACTGAGTAAACCACACTGGTCAGATTCCCCTGTGACGAAATAAGTTTCTTAGATGTATAGTCCTGTTTCCTGCAGATTTCACGTGTACTCGGTCGTTATTGTTAACAGTCTACCTACTAGTGGGAGTATGTGTTCGGAATCAGGCGGCGTCATCGTGAGTTTGTAGATTTGAACAAGGATACACCTGTGAATAAGGAGGGAGAAGCTCCTGCGGTTCACAGACTCAGTAGTGTAACCACTCCAAAACAGTTGGGAGGGGAGAGTGAATATCTATATACCTTCAAGCCGTCAGAACGAACCAAAGGAGTTTTCATATGCGCAACGGTGAATAACTCAGACGTGACACATTCATCAGATGTCGCCGACATTACAAATGGAAGTAGAAAATCGTACTGCTGAGAACGTTGTGCACAACGAAATCTTAACTAGATGCTTGCGTCCATCAGTGAAGAAAACAGTTGGAACACGGGGTGTGGTAAATGTGCACATTTCATATTGACATGACAGTACCAAATTTACAATAGCATGAATCGATTTTTATTTTGAACTTTTAGGGAAGTGAGTTGAATGGTCACTTTGTAAGTTAAGAAAATCACTAGGTCCATGGCAGCTTCAAGTTCAAAAACAACTACTTCTGAACACACGGCCGACTTCGGTCGATCAGTTGCGACTGCCTTAGCAAACCGCAATAATCTTGGATTGTGTTGACACAATGGGACTCTGAACGCAAAAGCTGGGTCCACAGCGTACCCAATGGTCAGGAATCTGACGAGTGTGTATTAGTTTCATTTTTCGATTGTTTTTCCGTAATTTATTATGGCGTCCGCACTGTTTCTTAATCATTACGGTTTTGTATTCTGTTTCGTACCTTTAGCAGTTGTGTGGTCTGAGGCTACAGTCTGGAAGGGATGCCTTTTTAATCTTGCTTAATTTGATGAGCACTTCTCATTTAGGCGGAACCGAAGGATAGCACTATGACTGAGGTTTTCCGAATGATATTGATTTGATTACGAGTTTACATTTTGGGTTTTGCTCCCATAGCTCAGGGTAGTTATGTAACCCAGTCCAGTGTTTATCTTTGATCCGACCAGTTTTTGTCCTGAGACGGCGAAAGAGGAAATCGTGTGAAGTGGATCTTATGGGCAAGATGGCGAAACTTCAGATTGTAACTAACCCCGCTGCCGGGTTCCTCAGTGGGTTGAATTTGACTATGATTGATAGGGTTCAACACGGCTTATTTTATTCTCGCTAGTTTGTTGGTAGCTCGCGATCACGCAATATCTGATGAACTGTTCACCGAGGATATAACTTAACTGGTTTTGTTATACAGTGAACTTCAACACAGGGGCATGGAACTTATATAAAGCAAATATAATCAGTGATTCTTGTTGCCAGTCCACCGCTACGAACCTCATGAATCTTACAAAGCGCGAACGTGCAAAATATGTTGTCTTTATTCTGCCGGGACACGTAGGTCAGTTGGCAGACATAGCGTCACCCCCATTGAGATTCAAGATCAAGTTCGCTGTGAATATCTACTTCTCGTATGATGTGACAAACCAAAACCCACGTTTTGACGCATCCCATTGTCATTCAGAATGTGCTGTCAGTTGACGACACACTTAAAACAGCTAGGGACCAGTAGCCGACGTTTCCTCTAGCGTTTGTTGACAACTGTGAGCTAAAGCAAGTATGCCCTCGTACCCACCTTTCAGTAAGACGGTAAACACGAGAAGTAATTTTCGTCCACTTTTTCCACTTACGCATGTCATAAATCACGAGATGTTGAATTACATAAAAGTTTGTGTACAGCACAATCGCTTTGGGTTTCCATTCATATACACCAAGTAAGACTGGTAGATCGCAACAAAAACAATTATACTAATTTGCCTTTGTTCATTCCTTGGGAAAGGAGATTATGTGACCGAGGAAATTTAGGCTGACGAATCAGTTATGGATGGAACCTCAGTAGGAATGGATGCTAACTATGAACCTATCCACGTCGTATACCACATTTCGAGACCACAATTGTACAGATGTATCCAAGACCGGATGCAAATTTGGAGGCCTGCTTCATTTCAAAGATGTACGACAATAAGATCCCAACAAGAAGCAACCGAATTGAGAAACGCGGTTTATGAAGATATTTCCAGAAGTGCTACTTATGAGGAGCCTGTGTATACGTATATTGTCCCTCTGTATTCACCGTCGTATATCTCCGACTAATTTTCACTCCTATATATTTTTTACACTTGTAGCTGTGATTCCTCGGGAGCGGCACGGGATCCCAAGTGGAGCATCTTATTTAATGGCATCTGAAAGTCCTGAAAACATAATTTTGCAAGTGTTACATTCATCGTTCAAGTTGAAGAGCTTCCGAACTACTCTACAAGAACGTGCCGTACACTGTGTGTATTCACGTAAGACTGTTATCATTTAATCCATTTTTTAAGGTCAACATGACGTCTTTGTATCCATGCCCACTGGTTCTGGGAAGTCACTTTGTTTCCAGCTCCCGGCGGTTTGCCATCCTGGGGTTACATTGGTTGTTTCTCCCCTGCTTGCGTTGATCAATGACCAGTTATCACATCTCCAGCTTCTTGGAATTCATGCGACGACAATCAATTCAAAACTGTCCGATACGCAGAGACGGAAAATAATTGATCGACTTTTGACGACATCCCCACACTCCCAACACTATCCGAAACTTCTCTATGTGACTCCGGAACAAATGCAGACCGCTGCTTTCAGCTCTATGGCCAAAACGCTCTTCAAAAACAAGGCGATCAGCTATTTTGTTATAGATGAGGCTCATTGTGTCTCTGAATGGGGGCACGACTTCAGGCCTGCCTATCTGTGTTTAGGCAAAGCTCGTCAAGATTTATTTCCCGGCGTGCCTTGCGTGGCCCTAACTGCTACGGCAACTAAGAGAGTTCAAGAGGATATCATAAAAAGCCTCAAACTCGGATGCTCTGGATCAAATCATGATATAGTATCCAAACCTCTTGGGTTCCGCACTTTTAAGTGTGGCGTATTTCGTGCTAATCTTTTTTACGATGTCAGCTTTGCTGATTTACACCCCAATGCTTACGAAGATGCATTTCAGTACGCATGCGCTTGTCTTTCTTGGTCTGGATGTAAGCAAACTTCTTGGGTATGTAAATCATCCACTGCACAGAACAATTGTTTCAGGACCGGGTTGGTTCCGGCATCATATACTGTCGCACACGCTCTGATTGTGAGTCAATGGCTTCTTGCCTCACTAATCGTGGTTTGCCAACTCGTGCCTATCATGCGGGTTTTTCGAAAACGGAACGAGAGTCCGTGCAAGTTGATTGGTCTAGGGGTGTTTTTCCGGTTGTCGCAGCTACAATTAGCTTCGGCATGGGTGTGGACCGCGCCAACGTCAGGTGTGTTTCTGTTTGAATTCTAAGGTTACAATCTGTTGTCTTGATGTTAATCTCATTCTCTTCATCTTGTCAACTACAGATTTGTTTTTCATTGGACCCTCCCGAAGAGTCTTGCAGCTTACTATCAAGAGTCTGGTCGCGCAGGCCGTGATGGAGAAAAGGCCTACTGCCGAATTTATTACACCACACAAGAACGAAACACGGTCACGTTTTTGACCAAACAACCTCCCAGTGTATGTAAAACCATTTTCTTTTTCTGAAAAGTATGTGCTGGTTGATGCTTTATCAATGTCTATGTGCCTCAGGTGGTTATTTACAGCCTTGAGAAAACGCACTATTCAGGGGCATCAGTGTTTGCTTTAGTATCTTATGATTTATTTCCCTAAAATATTTACATCGTTAATGGTTATCCGTTATTTTCAACGTAGTTAAATTGTATACTGGAAGACAACCGGAAGCGTTTGAATTTGTCTGCTCCAAATAGATTCACTTAGTGCTTGTCATTGATTGGAGCATCGACCGACTGGCCTAAGATATGAGGTGTGCAAATAATGGTTATAAAAACTGAAGGTTGTTGGTTAGCTATAACAGATCACATTTGTGCGCCCCGTGTAGTCTGCGTCCGGAGGTGTTCCAGAAAACGATGAGTGTTTCGGGTACCTGACTGAACTGTTTGTGAAGTCTGGGTAGTCACTCAAACGGTGTAGTTGTAAGTCTTGTTGGGATTGTCGTATTCCCACTTGTTGCTTGAAGGTTTGTTTGCAAGATGCGAACATTACGATTTTGGTTGTCCGAATTCAAACGTTGCTGATTTTATGAATTAAGTTCCACGCCTTCCCTGATCTTTAGTTGAAACTTTTTAATGGTTTTGTGACGGTAAATCGTTCGAATCCATCGTTGACATATTGCTGTCAATGATGATCGTAAGTTTATCGTCCTGTTTGTATTTGTTGTGAACCTTTTTCAGTACCGCCTATGTAAGCGTTTCAAAAGTTTCACAAAAATCCCATATTTTATTTCTTATTCCTGCATTCTTATCCCCTTCTTCCATCACGTCCATGGATCGTCCGTTTTTCCTGTAGGACTGCTACGAGTAAATGACTATGACCGGATGTGATATCTCGTTTATATCCTATTTGTGTGTGCAACTATCGATTTCTAGACGAATGTTTTCCCAAGTTGTATTTCATCAGTCACTTTATCGTAAATTTAGAAGCGCGTTTAATGCAGTCGCCCGGCTTAAATTTGATCACTAATATGACCGACGCTGGCAGATATTCGAGTTTATGTACTTGATAAATGCTCGACATGAAGACCTGTCTTGTTCACCCTACTCAAAGCAAACTTTTCCGATATGTGTTGCAAAATTTATCTCGTTGGTTGCTATGATCATGTTTCTTTCTGTTAATCAGTTCGAATCAGTGTGATCTGAAAATCATCCTATGATATGTCTTACTTGTCTGTTCTGCCGAACTATTCTTGGAATCCTGTTTACTGTTCGATCACTTTCCGTAGGTTCGTGCCAAACGTGATGTCAATCTGGAACATCGCAAAGCTGATCTGGATCAGATGATCAACTATGTGGAATCTGTTGTGTAAGTGGTGAATCTAAGTACCTGTTCATCCTCTCCGTTGTACGAGTAGTAACGTCCCATTTGATTTTCTTCACCACTTGTTATTTCCTCGTTATGTCGTTCGCTTTAATGTCAGGCTTACATTTGCACAAGTTGCTTCCTCGGTATAAAGTTAAATACGTAAGAACACTGATTACCGTTTTAACGTCAAGTTCTTGTTGTTTGTCTCAATGATACTCATGAATTAACTTTCCAACTCTCTTCTGTCTTAACCACTTGTGCTCCGTGCAATTAACAGACGGTGGTCCTCACAGAGAGTAAAGGTTATCTGTATTTTCCTTTATTTTTGTACCTTTTCAAAAATGGTTATTACCGTTTCATACGCAAATACACAAAGGAGATCACTAAATATCGCTGCTACTCGGTTTTGCCATCAGGTACATACTGCCTCTGTTGTTAAACAATATTTCTATTGAATTGTTTCAGCCAAACACAATACCCCAACTACAGTCACTGTAGATCAGCATAAACTACTTCGATAGCATTGCTGCAGAAGGTTGCTACTTCGACGCTTGAGTTAGTTATATGACTCATACGAGCCCGTGAAAGTTAACTCTGTGATCTTAACAATATGGCACAGGAAGAAGTGAGTGTATTGAAGGTTGATGCCATAAAAGTCTTAATTTTTGTAAGTGCGAATCAATTTTCTTAACACAGTGTTCTGCAAATTCAGTCAAAACCTTCAAACCGCTGGTTGTGCATCTAATCTGATAACGCAACCTGAGTTTATTCAACCGACTGTCCGGATTGAACTAGAACGAGACCTGAACGATGGGAACCTTATAGGTTTTGTCACTGCTGGCGATGCACCATTTTCGTCAAACACTTTTGAAGCCGTATATCTTTTGAGTAAACCGGAAAGGTAGCGGAAACCCTGGTGCTTCTGTTTGAATTTTTTTACTCAGGCATCTCGACGGGTATCGATATCGTTTAAACACTTCCTAAAAGTGTTTTTCATTTCTCTTCCAAAGCAGTAACAAACACTGTTGGATGATTTTTGTAAAAAGTAGGTGTGTCTGAAATTGGTATCTTTCTTCGGTGAACGGACAGTGTTATTCTTATCGCTTCTGGGTCACTGAAACAATAGTAGGAATTCCGGGAGTGGTTTGTACACGCTTCTTATCGTTGTTTGCACGTCCGTTGCTTCTGCACAACCTCGGAATCTACTGATAATACGTAGCCGATAGGATTACGTCTTACTGCCAAATGTGAGCAATAGATTGATATAGATGGAACAACTGGTTAGCGGCGTATGGATCCAACTAGTTGTACAGAACCAGCAGACTGCATAAGGCATAATGTCAACTGAACGACGAACGTTGTATCCAACGTAGTAATATCTTAGTCGGACCGAAGACGTGGTCACTTTATGGGGTGAACGGTGTACCAAAAATTGTTTGACGGTTACACAACTGAATACCAATCTTCAGGTGAATTACCAGAGAGTGAGTTGTTCATCACCCAAGTGAGTGGTTTCATTGGCCTAGAGAGTGACAAGGTTCTTATTGAGTTGTCTAAAAGCAAATTCCTTTTTCAGCCAGTTGGAAAGTGTCATTTATTGAACATTCATTGAACACTGAAGTGAAAGTCACAATTCCAAGAGGAACAGATCACATCATTGGTTATGAGTGATGGACAGATGTATTAATGCTAAATGCGCAACACAGGGAATTGTTTATCAGTACAGACTATAGACTCAATTAGCTGAGCATAACAGTTTGATAATATGTATTGGGATGCATGTCAGAAGAAGCAATAGATAACTGAAATTGTAAAGTTTGAAGATAAATGCGGAACGGGCTATAAATAGTCTGAACAATTTAAGGTCAGCCAGTTGAAAACTTGCGATCAGACAGGCACAACATACTCCAACAATTCATCTTCATGTTAATAAGCAATCACGACAGACTGCAACATATCAACATTTTTTTATGACGTCATTCTGGCATTCCGTCCCTTTTTGAATAAACGGAAAACGGCATTAAGAAGGGTAGTTTATAGGTGTTCGATTTATACGCTTATCAATGTCACCAGGCAACTCCCGACTGGTCTGTATGGTGGTTAGTTCACAATCGCTTAATTAGCAGTGCGAATGCCCATCTCAGTACGGTTTGTGTGTCTTGTTCGAGTGGCAAAAGGCTGGTAGTCAGTCTATGCGGATATTCTGTATTCAGTTAATAACAGCAATGAATGTCAACACATCAGGGGGCAGCACTCAGAATCACGTATTTCTATTGTATCCAATGACAGTCAGCTGCTATTCAAATGTGTGGACGTTATTTCATGCACCGACATACGGTAATCCTTCTGTATCGCCGGTGTTTTTAAGAAAGTCAGGAGACTCAATTTTCCAAAGCGTTTCCCATCCATCGGCAGTTCATTTTGTTATTCGTTTATTTTTGAACTCCTCTAATTGATTATGCTATTCCCTACCTTTCCCTTGATCTTTTAATTTAAAAAAATCTCTATATCCTGAGCAGTTTAAAATGTTAGATTCGATATAACGACACTATGCGCACCCATGTTCTACCGATGGTATCGTTGGTAGCATACATACAGTCCGGTGACATGTTTTGTCAGAATGACAACCAGACGTATCTAAACTTCTGTAAAATCTTGCCACAGAATCTATGTACGGACTTCTGCGTGTTCACATATAATTTTCCAGTGATCCCTAAGCCTAGCCAGAACCTTGGGAAATTCCCAACTCATTTCCTCGGGGCTCATGGAACAAACAGTGTGTTGTAATATAAACCGTTTTGTTATATTATTGACACATCATTAAGCTTAAAATTGTGCGAGTCCATTTTTTGTTTCAACCATTGATATCTCGTTTATTTTTACTACCGAAGTTGTAGTGGCTTACTTAATCAAAACTCTATTTTTCGGAGTTCAAAATCAATTTCTTAGCTTCACTTTACTTATTGAATAAAGGACTAGTTTGACACTAAGCTTCCGTAATATATTATCAATACTCACACAGGTTCAAGTGTTGCAGATCTTAGTCTGTTTTTCACATCCTATTTGAAACATGGTAAAACAGCCTGGCTAGGTAGTTTCCCTAATTGTTTCCAGAATGTATGCTTCCTTATTTTTACTACTCGACTGATAGTTCTTTCCTCTGGTCACTTCGACAAAGATCAGAAGCTTCAAGCAGTTGAGCGCATCGTCGTATCGCACCCATCCCAGAAAAGCTTGTACATCACCCTTGGACAGTTACGGAAAACTGGCTTCTCAAAATAAAATTGCAAACTTTAACTTGTGTACCGTAGACTCAACTTCCACCGCAATTGATACATACTGTTGAGCTCTGACAATCTATTCTCGGTTTCAACAATGCGTACAGTGCTCCTGACCAAAATCTATCCTCCTGTCTAACAGCTTTACTCTTTGTGAAATCAGGCTTATCTCGGAATCGAATGCAGCATACATCCCCATTAAGTCACACGTTATTTTGGTTCTCTGTTGCGCTCCTCAAGATTCTACAGTCTCCTCTGTTTTTCTGTTGAAGATTTAATTGTATCTAGTCCCAGTTTTCCTTTCAGCGTGTTATTGACTCCGTTCTGGACCGTGCAAATCTGAACAATGAAAGACTTAATTATGCTTGAAACTGTTATAACTCATCTAGCGTGCTTTCTATCCTAACACTGAATTCTTTGAAGTAGCAAGATGCGAATTTTGCTCACAGGAGTTGAATTTGAATCTAATTTGATTCTAACTTGATTCGTTCGCCTCGAAGACCTGTTATCCAAAATCCCATGTTCGATTCTCTTCATCTAGATTTTAAAGCTTTCCCACATATCCTCATATCTAATTGAGCGTCCTATTTATGCTAGAGAAAACCAACTTGTGAAACATTTCACCTTCGGCTGAACTTGTATTCCCGGTCTGATTGGGTTTCCTTCAACTTAACAAATTTGCGAACTACTTAGCTGTAACACATTTTCAGTGTTTGTGGATCCTATCGTAGACTGCTTGTAGATTCCTGCTGAGGTGGTCATCTCTGTGGATCATTTGATAAATTCCATGTGACTCAGTGGGTTGGGTGAATAACTGAGTCTAAGATACGAAAGCCCCGAGTTATCACTGTGGCTTAATAGTTCACTTGCCATGTCCGATCGTTCTTTTCCTGTTGTTGGTTCGAGTCTAGCGAAGGTCTAAATTTTCTACGCTTAGGTCTCTTTTGAATTAACAGATGTGTCGGACTACTTTTCAGTTTCATTTGCTACTATTTTGTTCCCTCATTGGTCGTATTGTTCAGCTGCTTTTTACTAACGATTTTGGAAATATATTCCGTTCTCCTAAGTGTTTGTTGGAGCTCATTAGGATACTCTTATTTTGGTTGGATCCTTCTAGTCATTTTGCAGCTTGTAATCAATTTTCCTACAGAATACCTTTTAATTCTTCTCGTCTACTACATATCGTATATTCAATGTTTGTTCGTAGAATTTTCGATTGTTTACACCCACTTTTGGTTGGATTTCCGCACACAGTGCATCGGTTTTCTATTTATCCCGTTGTCTTTGTACGTCTCCCAGCATTCGAAGCGAATCGGTAAGAAGTTAGGTTTCCAAGCAACTGTTTCCGGAATTTTTCATCGAGCTGTTATACTTTGCATTTGCAAATTTACCACCGTTCACAATCTTTAAAGTCAAAATCTCCACGGTGCGAAGTAGAAAGAGATCATAAACGCACCAGAACAAGCGGGTAACGCTTACCAAACTGACTTATATTCATTAGTTCATTAGGTTAACATGAGTTTTACCACAGTTGATGGATTCTCACGACGATATGCTATCTTCGAAATTCCTGGTTCACAAACAACAGCTCATTTATTCAAAGCCTCTATCGTCTTGATTTTTATCTTCAACTATTAGACAATTTATTTGGACGATGCTCAATTTCAAAAAATCTGGGCTTCGGATGCTTTCGAACCACCGACAAAAACAGAATGCCCAAACACGGCAAGCATCCTACCAGTTGGGCTACGAAACCACGCCGGGAGCTTAGAAACGTATTGCTTTCCTTTCACATTTTGACTTGACGAATAGACCATTACTGACAGAGGCATTCGGAATTTATTCTGCTTGGTCACTCCAAGCTGTCTTTTGATTTTGACTCAACTTTAACTTGGCCAGGTGGGTGTCAGCATCGAATTTCGTGTGAAAATGATGATGGCAGCATAAAGCGATACACGTTGTAGTCTGTAGTTGACTTGCCTTACGTGTCAATACCCAAACAACAGTTGTCTGTGGTCAGCAGGTTGTGCGATCTTGGGTCACAGATCACAACTTGTGGGTGAGTACATTTCACCGGTCCTTATGTGAGTCCGATGAACATGGGAAATACTTCAGAATGATTCTTCCGGTTCTGCTTCATGGTTGGTATCTGTTTGTTAATGCAGTCGAAAAACGTTTGTTTATGGAGGGTTTTTGCTCGTTTTGTTAAAAACGTGCTTTTGCATTCTGCCTCTTACTCTTGTATCTAAGCGTTTTTAGGTTCCCTATATGCATGTACAATTAGGGCGCAACATTTCAGACACAGTAAAGCTCGTTTTAACTGGGTCTGACGGAGTCGACGACGCAGAAGCCATCTTGTAACATTACTCCCGTAAATGTAGTCAAAAACAGTTGTACTTTGAAATTACCCACTATAATGACAAATACATGGTGCGTTTCAACATTTTGTTGTCCGTTTCGGATACTTTTAATCATGGATTATTTATCAACATCACGTACCGTTATTTTTCATTGATATCTCATATGGTACGCAAAGAGTATCAGGTATATTTATCTCTGCCTACTTTGTGAATATTGTTCGGTGCACTAACGAGATCGAACTAGTCAGGAAAACGAAGTAACCGCCAATCAATTCATTTATTATGGCAATGTCAGTACCGTAGTGGATTTTGTCTATCGCAAGTGTAGCACATCTTTTACAGCCACCGTCATATCCGGACGCATTACTACAGTTGCTATACAACATTACTATTTTTCGTTTTACAAGACAGTTTTGCCGGAGCCTCTCCAATGATTTCATTTAGGTAACATTTTTGTATTGTACTGAGATAATCATTCGTTTTGTTGATTCACTGTTTCTGCTACGTCCGTTCTTACCATCCTCAGCTGTCGGCATCGTCAGTTTGCAGACTATTTCAAAGATGATCCTCCAGATTGTGGCAATCGGTGTGACGTGTGCCTCAATAAAAACCTGGTTGTCACCAATTTGACTGCTTTTCGCAATCTGGCTTGGAGTGAGTTTGCCGTCTACGATTTATTTATTCGTTGGATTCGCTTGATGCTGTTTTTTGCTTAGAGTGCTGGTTGAGTCGTGTTCTGTTGCGTCTGTTCAGCCAGCCTCGTCCGTTGCCAATGGATACATGGTACCAAGTGCTTGACTGGATCAAACCGCGCGAACTATCTGTTATTTTTGCATATTGAGAGTTGTTGGGTTGTTCTCATTCCAGATTTATTCGGACCTCGATGGGGTACTTACACCCTGGGACGATCTGTATCCTTGCATGATGTTTTAAAAACCTATTGTGATCCTCACTTTAAATAACTCAACACTAAAGTGATCCAGGTGTTTGGCCACTTGTTGAAAGTGTTTCTAGTTTTCAAATCGTATTTCACAATACTTTTCGTCAAACTAATGCCGTGGGTCTCGTTTTTTTCCCTTGAGTATGGATAATCTGAATCGGACTTCAACCCCTGACTCACGTGTTTCGGTCCTAGGCCGCTGGATGCTAGACTATCGGTTCTACGTGAATCACTTGCGGTGGGGGTGATTATTGAAATTGGTGTGTAACTTTTAAGAAATGAATTGAAAACAGCACAACATTACAAGCAGGTTGTAATACCCAACGTTTCAACCACCTCGAGTGGTGGCCTTCCGTAAGAGTGATGTATAACTTGTCCAAACTCTGTTAGTGTGCGCGGATACGGTCTCACTTCAGAAACATGAAGTGGTAGTGACGTAATACTTCATGGAACTGACACTCCACTTATACAAGTTTCATACTTATATATATATATGTATGTCAAGATGGTTTGAACAAGGCTGTAACCGATAACTTCCACATTTTCAGGAGCATCTGGTTTTGTTTTCCGGTGACTGAAGTACACCGTATTTCGGTTGAGTAGTCACAGCTCACTATAGG